>VXBZ01000812.1:228669-260690 GCA_013399135.1 Heliornis fulica
AAACTCATGGAAGCAAGATTATTTCAATTATTTGTTCAATTAAGTCATTACAGATAATTGAACCACTAGCAGAAATAAACTCCAGTGTAATTGACACTTCAATTTTAGCAATTAGGTTCTATTTTTGTTTCCCTCCTTTTTCCCTTTTTCTCATCCTAGAGCATTATTTAACCGCTACTTCACACAGTACAAAGCTGGAAGACAGTGTCTCTCATACTGACTGTCTCAAATCACAACTGTATTAAGATGCCCTGAAGCTTTAAGGCAGAGTCCATTGAGACCTGTCCTTAGACCATGACACTAGAATCTCTCTCATCTTTAATTAAATAACAAAACTCAGAAAAGTAACTGGTATTTGTCTTCCTTCCAAAGTTGCAAAAAAAAAACCCATAAAAACTCTGAAGTCTTCTGTCTACACACACAGAAAACCTGAGTAAATGCACAGTTACAGTCATCATTCTGAAGGAAAGACACTGGCTTGATTTGAATCACGTCTGAGAGCTGCACAACACACTGCAGTGATGCAACCAGGTACTCTGGAACCAGTGCCTCCCTCTGCTGCTACAGAGGAGACAAATGAAGGCACGTCCTGTTAGCGCTTCTAATCCTTCAGCCAAGTTTGCTTGGTTTTTTTGAAACATTCCTCAGACGGATAATGGACGGTTGAGAAATCTGGTTGAGGAGTACCACACTTCTCATTTTTATAGCACTGGCTCACACTCAGCTTGAAAACATTGAGTATTTGATGAATGTTTAAGGGCTTGCTCCCACACATACATCTCAGTGACAGCTACCATGGTTAATAACCTCCGTAGTGACCATAAGCTATGTAAACCACTTTTTCTACATCAAAAGACATCTCTCTTCCATTCAATGCGTTGCATATATAGGACTGGTACATTTACACTGCCACTACACATTTTATTTTTCTGTCATTAGCAGCTTATCAATGTATCAACAACAATTTTTATTTGTATCTATATATCAGTGCATATTCTATATTAAGAAAAATCCCAAAATAATTAGACTCTGCTTTTGAAAACATGACTATACAAGACTTTCCTTCCCAATACAAAGGCAGATGGAATACATAAACGGAAGACACATCACAAATAAGAGCACAGAAATATGTTCTTGTAAATGAAACTACTGAAGTATGCTTCTTAAAGATGTCCCAAGATTCAGAGCAGATGTTCACACCAACTGTGCAATGAACACGACACACTTTTTTCCTTTCTGCCAAGCTAATCAATTCCATATAAACCTAAATCAGACTGGAGAAAGCTATCTCAACGTATAGTTCTTAACACTAATCCAGCAGCTAGAAGATAAGGCTTCTGTAGCAAATATCCTTAATTTTAAAACATTATAACCTTCCTGCTACCATTTTAGATTCACCACCACAAAGCTTTGATATGTCATTTTAACAGATAAGGAGCTGAAGGAAACACTGCCTCTAACAATCTGTTATGTCCCGTATGTGAAATGGAGCTTCTGACTATTATATAATCCCACTGTAAATGGCTTTCAGAAAATCCCCACCAAGTGTTTCCAGAAAATGTAACTCTTGTACAAATAGAAGCCATCACCAGCACAGACACAGCAGGTAGTCACGCTACGCTGCCAGGGTTTATTATTATACCTACTAAAACCTTTCATGCGAAACAATGTCCATCTTAACCTAGTTCCTGACTACCCCTTTTATTACTCGTAGCTCCCTCCCACTGCTTATAGGAGGGGAAGTGCTATTACTGCATCTAACAAAGTATGTAACACTTTTAAGATTAAGATTTTTGTTTTCCCTTGCATGGGAATGAATGGCTTAGCCAAATCTGTTCAGCATTTTCTCCTTTTGGTACTCTCAAAATATGACAGTACCAATTTCCAGACAACCATGCCATGAAGACCCAAACTTGCCAGTATGAGCCAACCAGAAGTGCTTAGGTTTCTTTTCCAGAATTCCTCGATGGAAACAATAAAGCAGGCAGTTTTCAAGCAGAAATCCCCGCCTAAATCCAGTAAGTTTCACAGGAACACATTAAAAACTACTTGAGAGCTCTTGCAATCTTGGTGTACTGTGACTGGGATTGCTTCAAACAATTTTGACTGGTCACCTCAAAAATCCAAGTCTCACAACACAATAGCTTGATGAAAATTTTTGTTGGAAAGCAAAAATTATAATCTGGATTCTTAACACTTAATCTTTCAGTTCAATATAAAGTTTTTGATAGTGGCCTGTCCCAGATGTGTTAACAGAACAAACAAAAAAACCCCAAACCCAACAAACCAAACAAAAAACATCTGAGTTGAATTAATCACCCGAGGAAAAAATTCTTACTAATACTGATTAAGTAGCAATGACCTACACTTCAAACACTGTATCTACTATGGCATTTTTAAAGATGTTTTTATTAGCTTATACCTATATTAAATAAAAAAAATAAAATAAGAAAGACACCTCACATCTTATAGAAACTCTGCTAGGCTCCTGGCCTCAGTCTCTTAAGAACTGTTCAACTGTTCCCATGTGGTTGTGTGGAAAAGCCCCCTGGTTTTCGTCTTTGTTGTAATAGTTAATGTTAGATGCTACAAAGGAAAACTGCACCAACTATGCAAATCTACATTTGAACACCATTACTTTCATAACCTGAAGTTAGCAGGAACTTCAAAATATGAGTATTTAAACCTTCTTGTTTACTCATCACCTAAGAACGAATACTTTTTGGTACATTAGGGAAAAAGACGGGTTTACAACACTATTTTTGTAAAGACCTCTCTGTGACAGACCAGTGAGAAAAGACATTACTGGACTTTTTAAAAATGTTTCTATCACTAGAAGCTGCGCAAAACCACATTTAGAGCAAGCATCTATCACTAGCCATGCAAAAACCCAAGAAAAGCATGTGTAGAATCTTTATTATTTGAATCTTTATTCTCAAGTGTTCACAGACACACAAACAGGCAAGAAACAGGCATTCTGGGGAAGCCAGGGAACCACATTCAGCCTTTCTCCCTCTTCTTTATATGCAGAAGTGACCAGAGGATTCAAGAGGTAGCAGTTTCAAAGAGCTAAGATGTGGGCTTGCAAGGAGAAGTAAAACAACTGGAGAAAATAAACAAGCTCCAGTAATACTTCCTGACATCTGGAAGCTAGGAATTAGATCCAGTCCACCCAAAAGACATTCAGCAGAAGAAATCCTGAAATTTTTCTGCCCTTTTGCTTTGTCATGTGTATGCACAAATAAGCTACGCGAAGATGCTCTAAGTCCTACAAACATAAATTCAAATAGCAAACTCAGTAAGATGGCCTTATATTAGATTTGTTCGGCTATTTGGTTGGGACCATGAAAAGCAGGTGGTCCGCAGCTCAAAAAGGGTTTCCAGAATACATTTTAAGTTCTCTGACAAAAATTCAGTCCACAGTGATCTTTCCTGATTACATTTTGGGTATTTTTTGCATGACTGATTTCCACCTACAAAACCATATTTTTCATTTTCAATTTCAGTTCAAGAAAGAGCTCAAACCACAGCATTTCCCCACACACACACCCATGTATAACCTTTGCCACTTCTAATCCGTAAGTTTGGCGACAGAAGAGCACAACCTCTAGTACAACATCCTCACCAGCATACCAGGCTCACAAAACCCCTTTATGCCTTTATGGCATAAACACTAAAAACTTTGTTTAGCATTTAGGATGACAGTGACAGTTTTAAAAACTCTTTAAAGCTGAGAGAAATCCATTTTGTACTTCCTAGCAATCTCTGAAGAAAGGAAACCATGCTAACAGCACTACTGCAGCAGTACTGCTTATAAATGTTTACAGACTATTAACTGCTACAGACCTTTAATTGTTCCAAGTTATTCCTTGAAAGATATCCCTAGTAATGACCGTATCACCGCCTATATCTATTTTTAGAGCTACAGCTTCCTATTCCAAGCAACTCCTTAAAATCCTTCATGAATCACAACAGCAAGATACTTGGTAGAAGACTGTTTAATGGATGAGTAAAGAGAAGCAGAGAGAAAAGAACTCAGTTGCAGTGATATGAACTGGGAAAAGTTAAGCGGAAGCAGCACTTTTTCTGCAGTTTTTTTGTTTTGATTTGTTTTCATAAAGAAAGAACTAAGAAAACACGTAACATTTTTAATGCCATAAATAACCCAAATGGACATGAATTAGGATTAAAGAAGACCAACAAAACAATAAAGGATAAAGCAAATGTAAGCATTAAGCTACTCGACTTTCCAAGTATATAAACACAAAGTAGTATCACAAACATACACAGGTATAAACACACAATTTAGGGATCTTATAAACTGCTATTCTCTAACCAATGCAAAGCTTTCCATCTAGTTACAGTACAACTCATCTAGCTGACCTTTAAAACAGCCAACAAATTCCAGCAACTGATCTTTTAAAAAAGAGAAACTGACATAGGATACAAATGAAATCACATTCACAAAGAGAAGGCTCTTCTCACCAGGTTCAGGGAAACTCAATTTTTCCATATTCTGCATTTCTGAGTTACAGAAATTGCTGAAGTAATCACACTGAAAACATTTAGGAAGACCATATCCTTCCATAATCTGTTATATGGAAACTAAAACCCTTAATAAAACAAAAAGAGCTATTACCAATTAATCAGAAATCATTATACTGAACTGTGCCCTTCTGTCACAACCCTTAATGGGCCAGAAAAAGCATTAGGAGTTAATGATATTTAGACAATATTAAAACAGCTGATCTACTAAATAGCAAAGATTGCTGGAATGAATGAGGGAATTACTGGTCAGGCAACAGCTGGTGTTAAGTACAAAAAAACCCTCCATCCCTGATACACAGATTGCATGAAAGTCTAAGGAGGTGTCATTATCTGCTTTCCCTCTTGTAACAGCTTCTCCGTTACGCATCTGTTACTGGATATTTTTGAAGACAAGATACTGTATAGGGGACAAGAGACCTTCGTCCTGACCTATAATGGCCATTTTTGTATTCTTACCACCTAAAATCTTACTGTCTGAGGGTCTTAATTGCAAGAATAACTTGTTAACATGCAGGGTATTAGCAAGAACTATATGCTGTTGTAAACTTTATAATTTTTGTGCAGCTTCCTAGAAATACTTCTTTTTTTTTTTTCCCCACTGAAATAGGAAAACCTGCCCATTCCATAAAGGAAATGAGAGATCACCTGCATATATGCATTGTTTACACAGCCCTTAGCATCGCTATTACTTCAATCTTTCACTTCCAAAACTCCTCCCTGAACCACTGCACAAGAGATTCCTGTCAGTATCATGCCCACTCAATGACAAAATTGTTACTGAGTGATGCAAGACACTTCCACCTTTTTGGTGTTACTCCTAACACACTACCGTCCAACAGCAAAAGCGGAAGACCACAAGTTTGTGATACACTTGTACCAAAGTTACATGGATAAATACTACTGGCAATGGCTGCATTTTTTTCTGTTAAATCAAGTCACCTATACTTTATGATTGTTTCCTCACCCAGCTTAAAAAAAAAAACAAAAACCAACATAGAGTAGCTTAAGTTTTTTGCAGGGTCCAGGCCTAATGTTTTTTTTGGTTTTTTTTAAATTATATCCACAAACTTCAACAGCACTAACCAAAGCAAATTTAAAAACACATAGGTCTCTGGAAGATACAAGTCCAATTCACAACAGGGGTATATGATTTGAAGTTCAAATTAGAAGAATAAAATTTAATGAACATATATCAGATGCCTTAAAGCTGATTATAGAGTAACTTACCCCAATTTTTCTTTTTCTTCAGCATCTGCATTTACGTTAGGATTTTCCATTTCTTTAATCTTTTCCTCTTCTTCTAGTTTGGTTTCATCTTCAGTTTTGATTACATTTAAGTCCTTTTCTTGATCAGGCTGAGTATATGCAGAATCTGGCAAATTTTTTTTGTTGCCCTAGGATAATAAAACCTTCTGTTAACTTACAAAGCGAAATAAAGATACTAAGGTTTTAAGAAAAGATAGACAAAACACACTGTAGTTAAAATAGGGGTGGGAAAAATCTAGAATCTGGGGCTTGTTCTTAATTTACAGCACCTTCACTGTTCTCTCTTCTGAAAATCTCAAGCCAAATATGAACTTCAAGCTTGCAGCCAGTGTCCTAACTTGTTTTGTCACAATGATATATGCGTGAAGCTCTCAGATCTCAACTGCAAAGCAAACCCCAAGATGAACACTTCACAAGGTATGTTTTCATTTAGTACGTGGAGGTATCAGTACCAGTCCAGGTGGCATTCACCCCCACGTTAATACCAGCGGACAGACCAAGATGTCCCATGCAGAAGCACTACAGTTGCGTTGCACACTGACTTAGGTGCTACACTGCTTCCAGAGCAAACTGATAAGCCTGCACTATGCAGCACTTTAGCTTACTGCCTTGGACTTCCTTTGCTAAAACCACTGGGTTAACACTGGATTTTTGAGAGGTATAAAGGTGTAGCTCAGTGGAAGAGACACACGCACTAGATCGCTATGTATATCACATGGCCCAGGTCTTTACATAGCTTCGCAAGCTAGATTTATGAGGGTTTAATAAAGCATGGCTAAATGCAAAAGAAAAGTATCAGCACTGTAGCAAGATGTGAGCAGGCATTGCCCAGACTGAGATAAAGTTGCACACTGATTAGTCACCATTTGACCTTGGAAGCCCCCAAACAAATGTAATGTTGCAGCTGCTTCCTAAAAAGTCAGACATTTTAATACTGTGATCACCTAAAACAGGTACCTAGAAATTAATATAGCTCAAACATCTTCTTCTGAATTCTGCTTACACATTTGCCTTTTAAATCCATTATGGAGATTTCAATCTCAACATGTATTCATGGGTACCAACACACCACCTGACTTTACAAACAGTATATAATGTGAATATCAAAATATTTTACCAGAACAGAGGATTTATCATTTTCTTTACTTTCATTATCATTCTCAGCTAACTTTTTTTCTTCTTCTTGTACTACTGCTACTTCCTCCTGCTTGCGCTCCTCCTTATCCACTTTTATTTCTTTTACATCCTGCTCTGGTTCTTCACGCATCTTCGATTCTTTTTCTTTTTCACAGTCTTTACAAGGCTTGCTCGTCACTTTCTCTGGCAATGCCATTTGAAATTCAATGTTAGCTGATGTACAATACTCTTCAAAACCATAGAGATATCTAAAAGAAAAAAAATTGCTTGCGATAAGCAAGTTTGTTTCAAGAAAGAACAGGCTACCTAGCAGAAGCTAAGACATGAACAGAATGTTTAAAGCCTAAAAAACTGTGTTATAACCAAAAAGTTATGGACTTCATGTATATTGTCAGTGCCACAGGATGACTTCAGTTCTTTCTAGTACTATTTTAGCACAAACCTCATAGTTTGGTTTTTTGGGTTTTTTTTTAAACTTACTTTTTGTATGCACACTTAACATTATATCCTGCAGCTGAATTCAATACAGGGATTCCAAGATCCTGGTAAACCTGCTTCCACACTGCTCCACTTTCAATCTGTTAAAGAAAATTAAGTCATTGGTTTTGAATTACCTCACACACACACACACACACACACACACACACACACACACACACACACACACAAAGACTAAAATCAACAGTTTACAACTTTGGAAAATAATTAATTTCCTCTGATCTATAAAATTACTATTTATCCCACACAGTATTTCACCATAACGCAAACTGCAGTATAATGTAACTAACTTCTTTAAACAATTACACATTTCTACACTTCAGTAAGCCACAGCAGGCTTTCCTCTCCAGGTGGTAATAAAACAAAGGAAAATAAAACATCTGAAAAATGAGCGCATCATTTTTATTTTATAGTTATAAGAAATTCTTAACTATCAGGGCTAGATTTTTAATTAAATTAGAAAAAAATGTATTCAAAGCGTTAACAATACTCAGCCCTAGCAGTACTGCACTAGCTAAAGTGGCTACTGGTCCTTTATTACATCCTTAATATGCCCTTTAGTGTCAAAGTTTTGTGACAGTGTGATAAGCTCATTTCTAACCATCTGTGAAGGTAAAGCAGATGTATTGCAATACCCAAGTACAAATCGTCTCTTGTGTATCAGAAGGGTGTCACTGCACAAATACATCTCCTCAACACACAGCCTAAATTTATGGGAAGCCGTCCACAGCAATAACAGAAGCAGTTTGGCCATGAATTCCATATGCTTCAATTACTGCATTGAAATTAATCCTGGTCAGCACGTTCTTCTACATAATGCTCAGAATACACAGGAATTAAGGGCCTCACATCAGGCCTTAAACTAGATTACTTGTCTTTGGGATTTTATTGAGCAGTAACTCTTTTCACTTTCTGAGGTAACAACTTTTTTATCGGACAAACATTTCTTGAAATACCACAAAACTACACAGGCTGGCTTTTAAGCTGCAATAATTAAACACGCTGAGTCGATGTATAATTTATTTAGAATATAGGTAGTTTCTGTTTCCTGTTAAAGCATATTTTTCAGAGCTACAGTGTCTGTCTTATGCAGCTGTAGCATACAAATTTAATGTCTAAAGCTCCTGTGTAAGACTCTTCTTTATCATTACTTCAACAAAAACAATCAGACTACTCAGATTCCACGGCTCTGAAATACTCATCAAAACTAATACTCACATTATCAAATCCTCCAAGCTTGTGAACAAGTCTGAATAATTTGAAGAGATTCAAATTTCTGTATCCTAATACAGGCCGTTTGTTAATAGGAGTCCCTGTGAACAAAGACAGTTATTTCAGTGAAATATGTTTTTCAGAATAAGATGAGCTCCATATCATACATGCTACTACACTATTAATTACAGTATTGTAAACCACTCCCTCTAACCACTTCACATATCTGGTACTTTCTCTTCATGGAACAAACTCAAGAGTCTTTGTAATTCATTTCACCTGTAGTTCACTAATGTAATTTAATTTGCATATACACATTCTTCCATATATTACTGAACACACAGAAATTATGTCAACTGATATTATACATATTTTTATTTCACCTACTGAAACAATTACATCTAAAAATACCAGCTTAGTCCTCTCACTACAATACTAATTAAAAAATACTTCCCCAGGAACAAGTCCCACAGTGTTTAAAGAGCTGGAACTTCCTACATTACTACCAGTAGCTACCTCATTGTCATCTCCTGTAAACAGTTCCTCAGCTCATCTTTGCATGTAATTAAAAAGATACTAATTTAACTAGTTACAATACTAAATTAAATACCTTCATCCCTTGTCTCTACAGACATTGTACTTTTCTTGTAGTGTAGAAATATCTGGTAAAGATTTAGTATAATAAATGGCATTTGCTTTTAAAAGTGTTTCAATCTACCTTACTGATAATGCCCATGCATTTTAACGATCAGGATTCACAGAAAAAGAAGTGGGAGTGTGATTAAATTTATTATATTTAAGTACTTTAAAGTTATTAGACTGGGAATATATATTAATATGATTGAGGATACTGAATGCTTGATTACGCACAATGTAAGTACACGGCAGAAAACATACTAGGATACACAAGGTCCATTTACTTCTGAAAGCAGAAATAGGTGACTGTATTTTAAGAGTCAAGTGACAGACATTTTCTAAATAGCATGGAAGCCAGGAGTGATGAATAGTCTTACTGTTTCCAAATGTGAACTGCAAAGCACTACTAGTTTACAGACTCAATTTTTTAAAGTATTGCTAAGCAATACGTTTATCTTCAGCTTCTACAAGTCAAAAATTAAAATGCCTACCTCTGTCCTCCATGAACTTGTATAACTGCTGAAGAAAATTCTCTCGTTCTTCAGGAAACGGCTCTATTTCCTCCTGTTTAAAGTAACACACACAAGAAAGTTATCACCATTTTGAGTTCTAGTCCTGCATTAAGAAACATATGGCAGTGATAATTCAGGTTCAAATTTGTTTTACTGCAGTCAGTGACAGGATATTATACAGAGACACATGCTTTCAAGTGCTATGCCACATGGAAGTATGTTCCATAAACTACAAACAGTTTTTCAAAATATATAAAACAATAACTGTAAAGACACATTGAAATTGGATTTTTGATTGATCACTGAAGTATCCTAAGTAATACCATCAATCAAGATGTATTCTCAATTTTGTCCATTAATGTAGAAAGTCTGGGAGACCCCTCTATTAATGATTAAGAGACAATATCAGATATGTCAGGTCTATTTCTACTGCAGTTAAGTGACTCCTTGATGCCTGGATACACACTGTCACTTTCAGGGGTGAAGTGAAGGAGAATATAGCGCTTGCACTTTCTTAGGAGCTGTAATCCACAGCCAGTGGCACTGCAAGCATCTTTAGAATAAAGATTCTGAAATCTGAGAGGCAATAATGTTGCCTAAAACATTCTATGTGTTCCCAAACATTTAAAGACCTACTTAAAAATTAGCAAGATGGCAATATTTATCAGGTATGTATCTATGCCTTTTACTGACTTCACTTGCCTCTTCCTCACTGCTGTTATCCTCTTTTTCTTTTTCATCCTCCTCCTCTTCTTCAGCTTCACTGCTGGAGCTGTCCTCTTTCAATTCTGTTTTCCAGTTACTAGGAACAGTTCTGTTTTTACGGAATTCAAGGGCTTGGTCAAAAGCTGTAAAAGGACCAGCATTTGTTAGCACTGCAGGAAGTATCAGTTTGACGAAAAGCTTTAATAAAAAAAAAAATTGATGGGGTTGTGGGGGGCAAGGGGAGAAGAAGGAAAGACTGCTAATTAATAGTTCCACCCCCAAATTCAATGAACCTCAAAACAACCCTTTGTTGTCCATCCTAATTTGTCTTATGCAGTCAAAATGGCCTAGTGTTCCCTGCATATTCAATCATTCACAGCTATTATGAGGATTATTACCATGCTACTGTCTAGAGACACAAATAAGCATCTTTCGTATTAGGGCATGTTTGAAAACTTAACTGAGAGAAACCCTATTCCAACAGCTTTACACTATGGTGTACATATAATGAACAGGGAGGAAAAGTAAGAAAAAACAAGCACAACCAAGTTCTAAGAATTTAATTGCACCAACTTAAAACTTTCTAATTAATCCACAATTTCAGTTTCTCAAGAGTGCATAAAGGCAATTTACTAATAGCTATTAGGGGTATTATGGTTAAAGGAACTCTGATGAAGGTCTAATGCAAAAGGCCAAATACTAACTAATCTGCAAAGCCAGTGTGCATTGTATGATTATATCCTTTGCTTGGTATGTCTATATTCAAAACAAGTATGGTAGAGTGACTGGGAGCTGGGGACGGGGGGGGAAGGGGGATGTTGTTTGAGGTTGTTTTGTTGGGTTCTTTGGTTTGGTTTACAAAAAAAAAAAAAGTTCCTCCAGATTTTCAGAAGTGCTCTTCAACAATGGGAAAAGACCTTGTCCTCTAGCACTTTTAAGACATGAATCAATCTACCATAAATTTGGTCCAATTTATGTAAGTAAATAGATACACGTGTTTTCTCATGGACAGTTATTTTTACCTTGTTTTAACAAAGCATCAGGCTTTGGTGAAGTTTCACTAATCTCACGAACATCTTTTCTTGGCACAGAAATGCTAGAAATTTAGAAAGTGTTAAAAATAAATAAAAATATTTTAAAGCTAAATTAACAACATAATACAGAGCTAGCACTAAGATTATAACACAGTTACTGAACATACAGAACAAGCATATGAAGCATATCTTGGCAATTCTATAGTGTTAGTCTAGTACTGCATTAGTGGATTAAACCCAAAACTTCTACATAAATTGGATGAGACCATCCATATGCATTCACTGCATTGTAAAGAAGGGCTTCTTCCACTAACAGGTAGTTTCTGGAATCTTCCAAATATAATCATAAAAAAAGATTTATGTAAATTCAGCAAGTAACTACTTGCCTACAAAAAACCCACAAAACCTACCTTGCTTAAAACATAAATAACTATTAGTATAAGTTATCAATATGAAATGAAGGGCTTCCAAATTGAAAGAACAAAGCGCTTCTTAATTTATACTGTGGCTACATCCAAGGAAGCAAATATGAGCTGCAGCTTTGGTGAGTGGGGGGAACATGCGTGTGCACACGTACTCATGTGTGTTTTCCAGTGACACACACCGATACCTGAGTAACTAATAAATGACAATGTGACTGCCTAGACTTAGTAAGCAATTATACCACCATGAAACTTAATTTTTATATCTTCTATTGTAAAAGCATTGTTAAATTGAACCAAACAGAATAAATAGCTGCAACTTCTTAAATAAAAATGAAAAATTAAAAATAAAAATTCTGTTGTCATTCATCAACCCCCCCCCGACCAAAATGACTTTAAGTTGCTTATTCTCTTGCAAATACCATACAATCTATTTTCTAGGTTTTTCTATTTTCTTTCTAAGAGTATTACAGCTCTTTTCAAAGCACAGGAGAATATGCAGTTGTAGTCTAGACTGAAATAAACATACACCATGCACAATTTATCTTTCTTTTTATTGAGGTAGTGGGTGATCTATGTGAGTACATACATACACACACATCCCATCCACTCCCTCCTGTAGCTGGGTAAGCATACAGCTACATCTCTGAAAAGCACTGCTCTACTCTAGCCTGAGCTGGAGAGTCACATGCCATTCTGGAAGTCATAGAATATTGCTTTCTGTCCCGCCACTCTAACAATGAAATGAAAACTAAGACACATTTGTACATCTCATTATTAATAATGACCAAGTTCAAGACTAATTTCATCAAAATGTAGGCTGTCAACAGTTTTCTAAATATTTGCAAAATCTTGGCCGAAGCTTAATGAGCTTACTGATGTTAATAGGACTGTAACCCAACACATCTCATATTACTTTTCACTTGACTGGTATAGATTTTAATCACCTGTCAACCTCTACATTCCTACTCACAATTTGCCATCCTTGAAAGAGCGAACGAGAATATTGTCTTTTTTCACTGCAATATCATCACTGCAATCTGGACAAACCACCTGCAAAGATATAAATGCAAAGTTTAGTGAGAAAAAGGAGGAAAAAAAAATTGAGCGAGCAATAGTATATACTGGTGCTTCTTAAAAACCTTGTGGGTTCATTTCTCTTGAGCAACTGAGATCCCTCAAAACGTAAGAGTGCTAGTCTCCAAAAATTACTGAATGTACAAGCTCATGATTACTTCCTGGAGTAAACTGATGGCTGAGACAAAAGAACAGCACATTCTGACAAAAGATAAGTACCGGTCATGCCACTACACCTGACTCTCTACTCCTCAACCTAAAAGGACAGAGATTTCACTGCATGCTGCCACCTGGATTAAGAGACCTCTTCTGAAAAATTTCCAGAAGTTGCAATGATGTAATCACCTATAGTTTCAAAGACAGAGTCAGACAGGATTTATGAAATGCAATTTTATAGTGGAGTATTCAGAAGTTATCTACCTAGGAAAAAGTGCCTCAGGTGCAAGTATTACAACAGGTTTTTTAATTCAGTAAGTTGATTAATAGTCTAGCACTGAGCAACAAAATAATTATTTGTTGCAATTTTTAAAGATATTTAAGTTTTGCTAAACTAGTATACTAAGCTGCTAATAAAAAAGTTTCCAGTTTATATATAATATAAAGTTTATATATATATATATAAGTTTATACAGATATGTAGAGATATATATAATTTCCAGTGTTACAGAACAAAAAAAAAGCAGCAGCCTTCTCCATCACTTATCTCTCTTCTTTCAAAACATCTCTAGCTCCCTGAAAGTTAAGTTCTGTCTGGTACAAAATCACAGTGAGCAGCAAATGGCTGCAGCCCTAGTTTAGCCCTGGTAATTATGTTTCCTGCCTTATCTATATCATTAATAACAAAGTAATTCTGGGATACATATTCTTCACCATATTAAACCTGAATTTTCATTTCATTATTCACATAATTACAATGAGCACAGAATAAAGCTAAAGCAAAAATTATCAGTAATAAGATAAAATTACTTCGTTGATAGAGTAGACATAACCTGCTTACAAGGTAAAAGGACAGAAAGGCATAACTATAAGGGAGGAGATTTTTTTTAAAAAATCAAATTATTTGGGACATAAATCTGTTCTTTGGCACATCCTTTCAGGTTAAGTGCAGTATGATGTTTATTCGCAGAGCTATAAACCTGATTACTAAAGTAACAGTTAATCTAGGATAAACTATTTCAGAGTTAAGCAGCTCCACCCTCAAACTTTATCCTCCTGTTGAGTCTCATTCATTGCAGGAAGCTTTCTAGTGAAGAACAAGCTATTCCAGTCTCATATTCCGGTTTCCTATACCCTGGGAGAATAAGCAACAGCTCAGTTGATCTTTCAGGTCTAATCACGACTGTCCTGAGCAGCACGGCATTAGCCACATGCAGGCCTAACACCTACCGGAGAGGCTGCCACAGACACTGCCCTTTGTCACGTGCCTGACCAGAAGGGATAAAACCCAGCGGTGGGATATAGAACATCCCACGCCAGTCCAACCAACAGCTTCTCAGCATGCAACTAGAAGGTATGCAATATTGCATCGATCTTGATGACAACTTTCAGCTCAATTTTCTTGTCTACTACTGAAAACCTCTCAAAGCTCATGTGCTATTAACATGGTATCTCCTTGCTGTATATTCTACCCTCTCCCTTGTTGTAAAGGGGACATCAATTACTCCTTCCCTCCCACCAACTTTTCCACAAGAAGTCCTGCTGTAAAGTCTCTGGACTGTATTACAAGACACGGGAGGTAACAGGTAGAAAGTTGCAATTGAAAGCTAGTGCACACACTAAAAAGAGAATGAAACGTTACTGTGGCATCTTTTCAAATACAGCTTAAGTCTTCCTGAAATTAAACTTTTAAGTGTTCATTGCCAGGGAGAAATTATTCAGATATTTACAATTAAGAATAAAATAAAAATTAAAAAGCACTATACTAGTTGGCAACACATATGGAGAGACATTAATTTACAAATTTATCAGTCAACCTATACATAATCTTTACACTAACAGTGGTATTTTATTAGAAATTTATTTGTAAAAAAAGGGCCTTCAAACGAGAATAATGGAGGAAAGAAAACATTTGTACTATTGGCAAATCTCTGCTACCTGCCATAGCAACAAAGGAAAACATTCCATTTTAGTATCCAGTGTGCTTATATTGAACTTAGAAAAATAATATCTATGTAAACACTAAACCCTCTCTTCATACTCCTTTGTATTTTCTTCCTCGGTGAAACTTGGTAGTTCTAAAAAACAACATTCAATAGCTTAGGAAAAAAAAGCTCTGACATTTTAGTTCAGTAATACTGAACATCCTATTGAGGTGGAATTAGGTCAACAAGCTTTAATTTTGTTTAAAAACTAAAGCAGTGTGAACAGCTCTTTGTAAACAAAGATATCTATGTATACACAATTTCCCTTTACTACTATGACAGTGCAGTTTGAAGAAACCTATTCAGTTTCAATACAAATATAGATGAACTCATAAAAAATTAGAAACTCCACCTTTCTTTGGTGCCTATAATATGTAACTGTACAAAATTAAAGATGAAACTCTTACCAAGGCTGGAAACCAAAGAGCTTTCTTTTTATCCACACTGAAGCAGTCCACACACACAACTTTTCCTAGTAACTCATCACTTTGTTTTCTATCATCTTCATCTTCATCGCTGGAAGAGGATGAAGATTCTTCTTCAGGACTAAACAACAGAAAAACACTTAAAACTGAACTATTCAAAACTTGCTTATTATAATTACAGGAAAGCCAAAGGTAACTGTCAGGGAGGCATAAATAATAGGCACTTGAATAGCCTGTTAAAATACTTTATGATAAAAAAAAGAAGGTGAGCATTTAGAAGGATAGTATAACAACATAAAAGCTACAAATTCACATTTGCATGTAATCCATGCAAAAGCCAAACAAAGCACACCATATATCCACATGGAGGAACAGAAATGGACTGTCAGGACATTCAAAATGAGAATTCTGCCCCCGTGAGGCACCGTTCAAAAACCCTTTTGCAGCTTTAGACCAGCATTAAACTAAACTGTTTTGTTTTTTCCTCTTAAACTCTCTAGGTTTTTACTTTAACAGCTATGCAGAATAAAAACTACTGTGAGAGAGAACACATCTCTGAAGAAGAAGCATCAGCTATGAAGATGAATAGCAAAGCCAAAAAGAGCGTATTTATCCTGAAACAGTTCTTTAAAGATGTGCAGTGAAGCATTTCAATGACTGTTTCAATTTCTCGTTGTATTAAGTGCTGTAAGTAAGCAAGCAGATGGGCAAAGGTGCAAATACATTTTGATTAAAAAAGGTTCTGGTTCATTGTTTTGACTGTTCCTGTACAAAGTTGCACCTAGTTTTAACCATATGAATAGTATAAATGTACAAAACTAATCCAATGAAAATTACCTGCAAAAGATTAAAAGAAATCGTCTCTCCTGACACTCTCAAGGTACATGTTTTTACTAGTCCCTTTCAAGTTTAATACACAGTGTGTTTATTGAGAACAAGCAGAATTTTAAAAGCTATCTTCCATTTTTCGTGTAGCTATTTCTGAGTACAAAGTTCAGTCTTAACAGAAGACTATCAACATTTGTGTGACAGCAGACAACTGACACACAATCTAAAGTGAATTATTATGTTTCATTTTCCACACACTAATTTTATGTCATCATTTGCAGTGCTGATAAACCACTGGTGGAGGGTTTTTTCCCCCCTCAACACCGCTTTTCAAAGTAATGATTTCTTTAATAAAAAATGAAAGCCTTACAGACTGCCTTCTAGGGTTTGATAATCTACTGTGGGAAGAGAAAGAAGTCAAGGACTAGAGAGAAAGGCAGGATTATTTTACGGAGACTACAACCTCATTCAGCTATACCACTACCTGTGCAATTTGATGTTTTACGCAGTTGAGTCAGTATTAATCGCAAGATAAAGTGTGTTGTTTCTGCCATAATAATGTCCCATACAGTTAGGAAATCAGAGAAGACAACCACCCAAGGATGTTTCAATCACTTTCTCTGTGATATATGCCAGCTTTTTCCTCTCAATACAAATTAGTAAATCAATAATTTAATAAATTACAGTACCTCTACATATGCAGGGCAATATTTATTTCAAGCTATCAAGAAACAGCACAACAGCATAATCCGAGCATGAAAACTCCCTTCCCACCCCAGCCACCAACACTTCAAAACAAAAAGTACACAGGAAAAAAAGCCACAAACCTACCCCCACCCACAAACAACAAAGAACAGTCAGTGGTGTATTTCACACTGGTTTCAAGATCACAACTACCAAGAATTTTGGCACACAGGAAATCAACTCGCTACTCTCAAAATTTACTTTTCTATCAATAAGATTTGCTGCAAACCATAATACTGTTCACCTATGTCTGAAAGCCCTTCTGAAACCTTGTAATGAGAAACCAAAGACCTCCATAAGGATTCTAGTACCTTCTACAAATATTTCATGTCATGACAAAGACTGCATTGTAATGACATTAGTTTGAGAACAACACTTTTATAATACACTTACAATTCTACTACAGAGAAGCTTCTGACTATAGCTTAACAACACATTTCACTTGGTATGTCATCTTCTTTCTCACTTAAACAACAAAACCAAGAGAAAGGCTCTTGCCTATACCCAGTACTATTTCAAATAGTACCCGGTAGTATTTCAAATAGATTACATGAAGACTACTTGGAATTCCTGCATGAAAGAATCTCTCAAATGAGAGCCTGACCATACAACTAGTAACACTCCACATCCACTGAAAACTTCAGAACTGAATGCAGACAGCACAGGCACAAAGGTGTTAAACTTACATATGATTGGATCTCCTCCCTCTGTTTGTTTTCTTCCCTATAACAGGAGTCCCAAAGTGTTCAGGATTTGTGAGTGGAAGCTGATCTAATGTCTGTTGAAATGAGCAAATACATACATATATTAAAAAAGGGCATAAATTATTGACCAAACCAAATTTTGTATAAACCGGTTACAGTAATTTTTGTCGATAAAGAGCCTTTTTCATTACACAGAACTGGATGCAATGACAATAGAATCGACTTTTTAAATCTTAAAAAGTAAATGCATGATCACTTCTGAGTATAGTGAACACCCTAAAAGGTCTCACATGCTTGGAAAGTCAGATTAAGCTAAACCTACATCAGAAGGTAACAATCACATGGCACTATCTAATTACAAAAGAAACTGCAGGCCGTGCTGAGGGGCCTATGCAATCATGAGGTAATTATTAGAAATGCACAACATAAGTTTAATTGAGGATCATAAGAGCATAAAAATGCAAAATATAAAACGCTGATTTTAACTTACACAGATTGAAGAAATGTAATTGTATTTCTTGATTTAAAAAAGATTGAGCCAGACCCTGACATAATCCCCATTTTTAGTAGCATTGATGTACATAACATACTGAAGACAGAAGTACTAAAATTATGTCTACATTTTTCTAAACAAAAAGTTGCCATACAGAAGTTCTTTGATTACCTCACTTTCAGCAAAATGTCTTTCTCCTTTTAAACACAGGGAGGAGCGTCTAAGAGTCTTCTCATCACCATCATCAAATACTGTCACCAGGCAAGAAGTGAGACAAAAAAAAAAAAGTAAAATTTAAGTATTTATGTCTCAGAAAGAATGAGATCTATATTCCTTTAGCCAGTCCTTAAAGCAAAGCTGCACCTTGATACCACTGCATATCCAGTAAAGCACTAGCACAGATAGAACACATAAGCTGCCATCTCACCATAGCTACTCCACACTTGCCTATATTAAATGGAATCTTAAAAGTTCAGTAGTTGAGCAGACAGTTCATGGATCATGACACAAAATTAAAAATCAATGCTAGCTAGAATTGAACAGCTATTCATCGAGCATTTTCAATTTTAACAGAACTTCATTACAGGCCAGAACTCTATCAGCATTCAAGTGGAAGCTAAGCTTAGCATGGAGAAACATAAATGGATATTTTGAGGAAAAAAAAGTTACACTTTAAAGTTATATGAGATTTAAGCATCTTTGTCTACTGACTTCATTCAAACACACTATAAAACAGTGATAGCAGACTATCATCAAAACCAGTTGCAGTGAGAGAACTGTGATGCTCTGGGTTTGTAGACTCTCCTATCACTGATATCAACTGAAAACACATTCATAGTAAGCCCACTTCAGCTGCATACTTTGGAGTCCTGAAACCCACTGCACACATTCGAGGTGGGAACTTCAGAGGCAGATAAACTGTGCATATAAAAATCAAGCTTTTTTCAAGTCTTCCACAAGTATAGCAGATGAAAACTTGGTGATAAGTTTCAACTCTTGGGCTACACTGGCATTGTTCAGTGAGGAAAGAACTGCCCTCCTCTTCCCCCCCCAACAGTGATAACAAATCCATTCTTGTTCCTACACCGCTGTGACAGTGATTTTTGTGCACACAGAAACAACCAAGATTAGATTAAAATACTACATAAAAAATGAAACGTTTCAGCAATTTCTTAACATGGCTCTTTCACCTTCAGTAACCATTGGGTACTGTTTAGTGATAAAGTATCAGTTACAGATGCACATCTGTCACTTCAAAATTTGATGAAAAATATCAAGTGCAAGAACTGCACAAGAGAACACAGATTTGGAGCTGTGCCTTAAATGGTCAACACATAACTAAGCCCCCCTCCTTGCTTAAGTGAGGTAAAAGGCAGCAGGTTCCCAATTCAGTTTGTGTTAATTAACGTTAACAGTCTCCTTACGCAATGAGAGATTTAAAAGAAAAAAAAATAATCTATCCACTTCAAGGGATAAGCTGACTACAACAGAGGTAAACCTATTCAGAGCTAGGTAGGTAGCCACATTATGCATCCTATGCGGTAATCTGCTTGTGGCCTCTTCCCTGCCAGAGGGATTCTTAGTCTTGTTCCATAACATGAACAGATTCAGAGGAAAAGCTTCACCTCCCTGAAGACTTGCATGGCCATCGCAGCATACAGGTTGTAATGCATACGACATCCCAATCTCATGGAACATCCTCAAAACAATCTTCAATTTATATGAATGGCAAAATAGTATCTAGTTGCCAGGGTTGGAATACCTTAAGCTTCTTGATGAATTTTTATAGGACAGGCAAAAAACAACGGACAGTTTATGTATAAATGTGCTATATTAATTTTAAAAGACTATACACACCAGTTGGGGTTTTTTTGTGTGTTTCTTTTGTTTGCTTGGGTTTGCTGGTGGTGGGGTTATTTTATTCTCAAGCAGCCCCAAAATTGTAATTCCTCTAAATTCTATGTGCTATTGCTACAACAGCATAAATGGTCTTAAATAACAACTTCTGAAAAGGTACTATGTCAGATTTATCTGTCCCTTCACAAAGTTTTTGACCAAATCATAACAATTGTATTCACAAAATCATTAACAAGTAATTAGATACTTCTCAACAACCTATAGGACAACATTAGATAACTCTGTCAGTTCAGATATGTGCTAGTTCTTAAGTTTGGTAAACTGCACCTATCCCTTGAAGTAAGACTGTCACTCAGATCTGCAAAGTCATCACTGTCTGTAAAGATAATTTCAGTCTCACACACTCACCCTCCTGACAAAGATTATTCTAATCATCCACTGCTAGTCACTTGTCTCTTGAAGCACATTACACAGCTAGAAGCTGTGCTACTTTTACCGATTCAGCAAGGTCAACATGCTTTTATCTATAAAATATGGTTTTCACTCAACTCTTGAATCTCACCTTCCTATTCCTCAAGTTCAAGATTCTGTGACATTTACCTTCAAGATCTAATCTGCACGGACAACTATTTGTCCCTTCTTGCTGAAGCACTCACCTCACACTTTCTCAGAAGCATAAACATATACACAGCGTAGTTCTAACAGCATACCATTCTGTTCTTAAAAAGCTCTCATATCTGATCCACTTTTTATAATAATTACCAAACCACTATATGTTAATTCATGTCTTTATATTTTATATATATGTCTCTATTTTATCCCACCCTAATCTGATGTCCCATACATTCTACTTTATCAAGACAACAGACATATTTTCTGCAACACTTATATGGAAGGTCTTATCTAAGCTTAGAGCTCTATTCCTTTCTAAAAGGCCTAAGACGAGGGTAAGTTAATTGTAAAACATCACTTCATTAATAACAACTGTTAACATCTCAAAACAAGGGAATCTTGATAAGGTTCTTTCAAGACCTGGTCTTCATCTTCTCATGTTATATGCCAAGGAAACAAGTATGTAGATACATCACCTTAAGTTTGAAAAGTCCATTAGAAAACAAAAAAGAAGATACTTTTTTTGAAAATAAACTCTTTTTTTCCAGCAGCTAAGTCTGAAAGTAGGAAAAAGTAAGTACTTTAACTTATGTTTTAGAAGCAATTATTTTCCTGTTTTAAGGAAGTATGACAACATCCTTTGCTTCAGAATATTTAACAGTGGTATATTAAATATTTAAGAAACAGTTACCACTTAGAGGGCAATTCACTATTTATTTATTTGGGTACTCAATTTCACACTGTGGTGGATACGTTTTCTTATAAAATCCCCAAATAAGAAGGCAGGGGAGCAGAGAAGGATGTCCTTGTTTCTTTAATACAATCTTTGAATAAAAAAAAAAACAGTTTCTCATATCATGTTTAGGACATGTCCAGGTCACAGGCTTATTTATAAGTCATGAGTTTTGTTCAAATCTTTAACTACTTCTCTTACCTACAGTGTACCAACTGGCATCTGTTAGTTTGTTGATAACAGCTTCTTGGTAAGTTCCATCTGGATTCTTCACTTCCACAACAGTTCCTACCTAAAACACAAAAGCTGCTTAGTACTGGAGAGCTTCTGAAACAGTTGAAGAAGTTCACACTTTTGTAATTAGCAGTTATTTCTAACCTATTTCTACATTAAATATACCATGCTTTTGCAGTTTCTCTTGAATATATTTGTACTCTTGAAAACTTCCATTCCTCTAAAATAAGCCAACTAACTGAGCTGATTATTTTCTGCCAGCAGGTGGGGAACAAGAACCAATTTGAGTGATGTCATTCTCTTGTATAAGAGCTTGCCCATCAAATCCTTCAGCTGAGTTTTTCCAAAGCAACAGTTACTAAAAATCAGAGCCAGCCAAACTTCTTAGCTTTAAAGCCAAAAAAGAACAAAGAGGCTTGCATCAGCCTATGTGCTGCATACCCTTGAAGTACAAAGGAAATAGTTAACGTGAAGAGTGTAACAACTCCAGCTTCACAGCATGACCTTTTTATGCTTCATGATCCTATCTGGCCTGTGTATAAATTGAACCTTCCACTTTTACTCCATAGCGCATATACACATTTATGTCACATATTGAAAAAGAAGGCTTTTCAAAGCGCTACTAAAATATAAAACAAATTTATTACCTTTAAGGGACCCTTTATGTGGTCATCCTGCACTTCCACCGTTGAAGAATCATGTCTAAAAGTTACCTAAAAAACATAATTCAACTGACAATCACTTGATACAATTGAGCAGCATAAGCACATGCAGATGTCAATAGCCTTTCTCCTACTCTCATTTTACAGTTAGCTATCAATCATTCCACTTGCTGTAACCTGGTTTCGTTCATATACTTTAGAAATGAGACACTTCCTTCATTGTCAAAGCTTTTAAAATATTTTTTATCTTTCAGAATAGAACAATCACCTCTAAAGAAAGTGACAAATAACAGTTTACCAACAATTATTAATGGCTCAAAACAAACTCTGCAGTCCTCCTTAAGACATGAGTTGTACTGCTCTAGTACCACACAAAGAAAACAAAATTTCCAGAGTTCTGAGCATGAATAATTTTTATAAACCCGTTATATTTCAAACACTTTTCGTATCTACATCGTATCACTGCTAATTCAAGTGCATTTCCCTGCTTTACAGTTAAAAGGCTCGCATAAAAGTAGTACAGGACACTGCTGTCAACTAATCAAAATAAACAACCCAAATAACCTTTACAGTTAATGTCAGCCTAGACTGCTTGCTGCTAGTTAACTGCAAGTAAATGTACAAACTGATAACTTGTCAATCTTTCAAAACTGGAATAAGTAAAACCTGTGTTTCCAAGGCATTTTCCCATGTCGTTGGTTTCATCTTTAATCCTACATATACTGTTCTCAGAAGAAAAACTGTCTGGAATTTCAAACTTATGGTATCTGTATCAGATGCTACAGATATTCAGCATTCACTTCACTCAAAAATTAACCTGGCCACACTGAAAGTCACAGGATTCTCCTATAAAATTTCAGATGTAATTGATAACTACTCTGTCCTCAAATTCAAGGGAGCGAAGAAAATTCTAGCATTACATTTTAAGTACATGTGTGTGCTTTGTTAAACACACACACACAAACTGATGTTCTAATATTCACCAGAACACACTTGTCTGCTGTAAATATATGATGGTTCATTTAGTATTCACAAGAATGTTAACATGTAACAGTACCTCTCAACTACAGCAACTCTTTGTTTTATCTTAGGACTCGCTTCATGAGTGTCCTCAAGGTTATCTTCTCACTATTTTTGAGAGTTTACCTGTAGCCCACAGCAATAGCAAAATTTTCTTCAGAACAACAGTGTTGTCTGACATCTACTCTCCTACTTAGCCTCCTCAGGAAGAGAGTTTGAGGAGTTTTGTAAACTTCAAAAGGAGCAAACAGCTGAGAACAGCACCTACAACCAGGACCAGGTCATTAGAAAACAAATGCACTAAAATACTTTGACTGCCTTGCAGGTGCTGCTTCAGTCACTTGGTCCATCTCTGTCAGAACCACAGCAAACTCCTGTGAAAGTGTGTTCTTTTCAGAGCTGCACGATCCCACCTACTGATGGTGAACACAGACACCAGATATACAGCAGAATACAACACTGACTGTTCATCAGACAGACAAAATCATACTTTGCAACCTGAAGGCCAAAAGATTCAGGCTCAGAACTGAGCAAAGACTACTCTTCCGATCTTCAGCCTGACAGAATAGTTACCTCATACTCTCTTTTGGAGGATGTAATTCAAAATCAAAAGTTCAACAAAGGAATCCGAAATCTCTGGTCACTACTGGCTCATACAAAATATCCAGTATATCATTTCTGATTTAGGCACATCTGTTATTTACCTTATGTAATTACACTACTTAAAGTGTATTTTACAACAAAAAGGAACTCTATGCAAAACCACGAGCCAGCCACAATGTACTATGCTGAAAGGTAAACAAAGCAAATTGCTATTGTGCATTCTAAAATAATTTTTCCGTTTTTAAAGATGCCTTGGAGCTTTGGGGAGAAGATTTTTGTTACTGCTTCTCGAGATATTCATACGTAATCAAAAAATTACTGGTTAACAACAAAAATACTCAAACTCCGAGCTTCGTGTGACACCACTGGCCTTTCCCGAAGCTGAGAAAAGCAATGCCAGTATTTGTTAGTTCAGGTTTACATTCCCACAGGATTTGTCAGCGTGGATCCTTTCTGTCTTGGGCAAAATATGGGAGACATCCAGCACATCCTCAACCTGTTCAGATTCAGCTGGAATTTCCCTTTTCCTCACCATCCTGAAAAAGTCCTGGTAGGCTCTACACAGCAGATGCTTCAGTAGTCTCTGTTTAATAAAGACCTGCACAAAAAATAGTTTATCCTTAAACTTTCTGTGGAGGGTGCCCAAATACAAGTGGGTGTGGATGACAATGATAATTTTTTTTAGGAAACACTGTCAAACTAAACTGGCTTAAATAGCTCTCTAAAGTGAAATATAACAGATCCTATGGACTACCACCCTTCCAACTCAGAAAATCTCGCCCCTAAGTAGAATCTGTAGAATCTACTTTTAAAGCTTGTTGCAAGTACAGGCTAATGGTAAGGTTTACTGCTTTCTATGACAGAGTGCTTAATGCAGTTACATTGTTAATGTAATGTTCTGTACCATGTACAGACCCGTCAAAGGCTGCTAAACTGTGAAATACGGTACCTACTGGTACAGAAATGATAAATACAAAGCACTTGTGTTAAATTGAATAATGTTATTAACTTATACTGGTGATGGAAAAGATATTAAGAAGGTATCCCTAAAAATAATCTAGGAAGAATAACAGAGGAATTCGACAGAACAAGAAAACAGGTACAAGTAGACGCAATTAAATGTATTTTACTTGTCTGAAGCTGACATACTCTGTATTGAAAAAAAATATGCTGCCATCCTTTCTCAACAGAGCATCTAGTTATAAAAAACTTAAATGAGAGCTTCAAACTAAAACTGATGCTATGAAGTTAACTGACTTTCCTTTTCCTCTATCAGTTCTAGGAGACTAGGACATAAAACATATTTGAGCCAGAAGAAGCTGTTAAAGAAGTGGAAGATAAATGCAGCAGACAAGGTACACCTGCTAATAATAAACTTGGTTAGAGCTAATACTGGGACAAGTCTCCATGTGCTAGAAAGAGCTGAAAAGATTCTTAGAGAAAATCAAGGGGTCACTGCTAAATTTAGGGTATATATGTTCCTGGTGGAGGAAAGACAATGTAAGCAGATCTTGTTACTGCACTCATACACACACAAAAAAAAAAAATCCCCACTCAACCACAAATCACATTACTCAACAAAGCAACAACAGTACTGTGGCTTACCTGCCCTAAGCTATACAGTAACAGCAAAGACAAACACACACTAACTTGAATCCACAGGGCTTTAGGCACAGCCTTCACGAACAACTTACAGTAAAAATCCTATTCTATTTCATTAACCCTGTGAAACATCACAGTGACCAAACCACAAGTAATAAACCCATAATAAAATATTTATGAACAAGTGTGAGTGGCCATCTAAGAAGGTGGGCTGAAATCAGTTAAGATTTCACTGTTCTAGGCACAACAAAATTCCTGTACTTCAATACTAATACTTAACACCTTAAATACCAATACTTAGTCCCTTAAACTCAATGGTGTTGCAAAGTACAGACCAGCTGATACTGTTAAGAATTATGACTAATGAAAAGACCACTAATTTGTTCTAAAGGCTTTTCAAAGATGTCAGATTTGAGACTAATGAACTTCATTATAGTCAACATTATTATCAAATAACTGACAATAACCCTGCCCACCAGAGCTTTTGGAGATAGCCTGTTTTCTCCCTCAAATACACCACAGGCAACCATCAGCCATAGCATGAGGGCAGATTCAAGCAATGCATGACAGTTTATAACAGTGCCTCCACTTTAGGATGTTATCACCACTTACATTTCATACATTTTCACTTACATTTATGGTACATCTAAGAAAAATATTCTGCCACCGTAACTTGGTTGCAGAGCAACAATCTAATTTATTCTTTATAATATCTATAAGCTTTAGATCCTTACTATTATATTTCTGTATGAGGTTAAGAGGCAGAGCAGAAAAATAGTACCTGCTCCCAGATTAGAAGCTTTTAGGACAACATTATCTAAGCAGAAATGCATGGCCATTTTGCAGTGTGTAGACTTACTATATAATAAGAACAAGCCCAAACACTGTTCTCTTTATTTCTGGAAATGATACTTCACATTTCCAAGCGGTGTTAAAATGTATTGCTTGTATCCCCTCTCCACAATTTTTATTTGTGCTGCATGTGGCTTACATTGATTCATTCAGTCATTAACTAGTCATCATAAAGATTAGGTGAGATCCCCTGCTTGCTATTCCATAGGACTCAATATGCCAACTCTTTGTTGGAAGACAGCAGGGTTTCATCTTATTTCTGAAGTATTATCTAGTTGTTACTGCTAAATGGCAGTGACCTGTGCTCCTGAAGTAAAAGAAACCACATTAAACCTATTTTGAGGTGTTTTAGCTATTTTCTGATTATATTCTCTCATACTTATACCTACATATGTCATAATTTTGAGCAATTACCTTAAGGTCAGCCTATGGCATTGAAGGCCACAAATACTGGATGCAAGCAGATGACAAAGCAGTGAAAGAAACAGAACTTATTTAATTGCTTGGGAGTGGAAGGGAACCCCTCAAAAATAAAACTCCCAACAAAAATAAGCTTACTGTTATTACAAATACTGCACTGCCAGCCTCCAAGGAAAGAGCAGCTCCTTTGCTGTCTTGAGATTACAAAGAAGTTTCACGTTATGCTGTTTTGAACATCAATGACCACCCCCCCACCTCCCCCCCCCAAAAAAATAAAAAAAAATTAAGAGGCGTTTGCAAGAAAACCACATACCTTGACTTTTACAAGTCTTTTTGCTGTCTTGATCTTGGCTTCACAGAAGGCTCCTCTATACTTTGCACTCACATCAGTGCCCACTGTGAGATAGGGAGGCTCATCAATGGCCTGGAACAGAAAGAAAATCAACTGGGTTTTAATACCGCCCACTAGCAATATAGTTGTCGTGGACCCACCAGCTTTTGCGGGCAGAGCAGTACAAACCAGCCGAAAACAACTCACCCTGACAGCATATCTACATCACAAAAGTAGAAACACAGAACGCAACAGTAAATCCATAGTTCTGCTGCAACACTGAAGGGCCAACGGGGTGTTCTACCTTCTCATTTGACTGCCTCAAGATCTGATGAGTCTTGTGAAGACACCAATGTTTATTTCCCTCAAATAATTAAGGTTAATTTCTCATTAGTAAGTCCAACATATGAAAACAGACTCTGCTTTTTAACTTTTGAATGAAGCAAATTATATAGATGGGCAGTCATCAGGAGAGCAGCCTGAGTGACTGAGTATAAGCAGAAAAAAAAATAGTAGACTAAACACAAGGTGAAGACAAGGCTTTATAACAAGCAACAGAGAACAGGTGACACTAAAACAGGGAAACAAGAAATAGGAGAGAAGTGGTTTTGGGAATAGGAGGAGAACATGGGTCCAATTACTATGTAAAGTAAGCTCATGAAGGCTCTCTTTCTTCAAAGGAAATACACCTTCTCTCAACTAACCTCTCCTGGCGTAATCTAGGGGAAGATATTCTAGATAACTGAACCAGCTCACTATCGGTTAATAGAGTGTGGGCCAGGAGCGAAGGCAGAAGGTCATAAGCAACAGGAGTGAGGTACGTTTCCAGGAGCTGCAAGTCTCCACACAGCCCCACACAAGAGCTGGGAAGAGATATCTAACCCTTGTCTAACCATTATGTTTCTGCTGCCCTACAGATTCAAACACAGACTTTTTTGGAGTGTGTCCAAAGAAGTGCAATGAAACAGGTGAATGGTCTAAAAAACAAGTCTTATAAGGAGTGCCTGAAGGAATTTGGGTTGTTTAGTCTAGAGAAAAAGAAGCTATGGGGAGACCCTATCACTCTCTACAGCTGCATAAAAGAAAGGTGCAGCTAGGAGGCTGTTGATCTCTTCTCCTATGTAACAAGCAAGAGAACAAGAGGAAACTGCTTCAAGTTACACCACAGGTGGTTTAGACTGGATGTTAGGAACATTTCTTCACCAAAAGGGTTGTCATGCATTGGAACAGGCTGCCCAGGGAAGTGATTGAGTCACCATCCCTGGAAGTAAGGTCTCAGCAATGTGGGTGCACTTGGCAGTGCTGGACTTAATTTCACTTCATGATCTTGAAGGTCTTTCCCAATGATACAAAAGGATTTTATGATTCTTTTACAAAGGGCAACTCTGGCATTTCAAAGCTCTCTATGGAAAGCACACAGAGATAATCTTCTCAGGTCTCAGAGCTACTAGTCAATATTCATGTGCTTGCACCTAGCGTCAAGTAATTCCCACTGGCTGTTTCCAGAAGTAAAGGTATATAAGTATGTACCTCAATGCTTCAGTGAATGATTTTTCAGAAATTTATGTTTTGCAAAACTTCAAATTGAGAGACATGTGATATTACAGTGTTAACTCTGTATTAATGATCATTTTAACCTTGACTCTGTTCAAGCCTACCTCTCATTTTCAGGTAGTAGATTTTTTTCAGACTACTAGAGAACTTTCATCAGTCTCCATGTAAGATCATCAGCAACACGAATGCTCTGATGAATCCCTCCGTCTACTTCTCTGCCTGCAGAGTAGTAGGATACCCTTCTACCAGAGTACTATATCCATGAACACATTCATTCCTGTTCTAGACTTAATAACGATAAAATTCAGCTGAGATTAATGAGGTTTCAATGAAGAGTGTTGGGGTTCGGAAATTCATTCACTCCTTGCTTGTCTAACATTGTAAATGTACTTGCCACCAAGGCAGGCTGCAGTTCTTTTCTCTTACTCCACTTGGAAGGATACTGAAACAGGGACTCAGTGTTAAACTTGGGTTTGCTTAGTACTCTCAGTAGAGTATATTAATTAGTGACTGCTACACACAGTGTAAATCTGAACAGTGGAAAGCAGCAAGGTATTCTCCTGCAAAGTCGGTAAAGCTCTAAGAGGGGAACATCCCTCCCACTCTCCCACGCTCTTCAGTGAAGACTCTTTCAGCACTACAATGTTGGTAGTCTTTCATGCCAGTTACCTTCTAAACTAAAAACATGAAGTACTGAGATTACTTTAACAAGACAGACAGATCCCAGATGGGTCCACACAGATGCACATAGCTAGAATTCTCCTATAAACAAAACATTTCAAGAGCTAGTTGTGTCAGTATCAGTCTATACCAACCCTCCCCCTCCTACCCCTTGCAGCCAAACAAATTATTTCAAGATCACTCACAATGTTAAGTTTAACTTACAGGAAAATTAAGAATGCTTTTTCGTCACTTAGAAATGCTTTTTCACTTGGAAACAAGACAATTCAAAACTCTGGTCTTCGTTAGGAAGTTTATGGCAGAGGATCCATCAAAACAACAATCACTCTAAAACATGAATTTTAGTTCTTACTGATAGTATCACCAGTATTAGTGATTCCTTTATCACTACTCTAGCTTATATTAAAGAGTTTCTTTCAAAAGGAAACGAAGAACAAATATCTGTAAGGACTGATTTCTAGCACTTTAGTAAAAAGTCTTACTAGCATACAAGTTAATTTCAATCCCTAATCTAAAACTCCTGAAGTTAATTTTACAATAGCTAACTATTTTCACTAGAATTAGTTAATATATACCATTATAAATGGAGTAATTGCAAAGAATAGCAAACATATGGACTGTTTCCTTACCACTGTAGGTATGTTTACTAAAAACCACACTACTGGAATGAATTTTGAGGAAAACTTATATCAATTAAATGCATTTCTTTAGTTACCCTCATGAATCATTATACGCTGTAAAATAACTATGTGAAATCGTCAGTGGATGCATCAAGGGTTTTTTTCTGCAATCTTATTATTCCATTGAAAGGCAAATTATGTGGGCTTCCTCCCAAATCACTGAACTGAAATTTTCAAAATACTCCCCTCATTCTGACTGATAGCATCAGCTGAAAGTGTCAAGTTAAAACAACTAGCAAGATTCGATGCATCATAGAGAATTAAAACTAGAAAGTAAATAGCAATGCTCAGTTTGGCATTAAATTCAGATAATCCTTACCCCCATTTCATCACTTTCACCAACTCTAAATGAGTCACCTGTTTTCAAGCAGGTTTTGTTCAATTCCTCCAAAATTAGATACAGATTAAAAATAAGTATACGGCTATTTCTACCTTTGTGTTATCCCTTGCTTTGTGCTTACGTCATTTAATAGACATCCTTACACTCAGAGTGAATGTATCTTTGCCTATTTAATTTTTATATGTTTTGGTAGAATTTGTTTTTATTCTTCCTTTGCTTTTCACTGCAGGTTACCAGAAAGAAGGAAAAAAAAAAAAAGTACGTTAAAATGCAGCTAAAATCCAATAACATGATTCTACAATCCTGCAAAAAGTTATTACAAGCATATTGATATTATCTTCATAAGAAGCACTGCAACAGTTGTTTAAGTGGAAGGGGTACCCTATGATGAAAAGGTCTGAGCTTCTTAAAATTACTAAAGACTTCATTTTGAGACAACTCTATACCAGGCTCACACACTGCTGTCTCCAAATCTCTGGGCTGGAGTCTGAGCCCTTGCTTTATTTTAAAACACAAGGTAATTTTAATTTTCATTTTATCTGTCTTGCACTTTGTAAATTTTTTTAAAAGAGTCATCTTTTCAGTAGCGTATCATAAAACCATCAATAGATCTCTGCTCAACAGGAAAACTGACAGGTATGCCCAGCACACAACTTCATTCACTTACAGCGAGATCATACACTTCTTCCACTCACGGCAACTTCAATATACACCCCAAATTTCCTCTCCCACCCTTTCCGTGTCTTTATACTCTCAAAACATCTTACAGCTGGCACAGGCAGAAAACTAGGAAAGGGAAAAGTCAAGCTGACGGTTGTTACCTCTGAATTCGAGTCTGCCCTTCCCTCCCCCAACTGTTGGGGACGACTAGTATTCAAGACCCTCATCAAAACCAAGCAGGTGCTTACATGAGGGATCACTACTTCGTCTGCCCCATCAATGACCGAGGCCGAGCTATGAGGAGGGGAGCAGGCTCTGCTGGGTGAGGGCGGGAGATGGACGTCCTCCAGACGCAAATCGGCGGAGGCCTGCATCCCAGGGCTCGTTTCCCCCGGAGTGAGGGGCCGCGACACTCAACGCCGAGCAATACCAACGGCTCAGCAGCTCCCCAACGAACTGCAGGCAGCAGGCCCAGCGCTCTGGGTTGCCGGGGGCAAACCGAGCCCGGGTCACGCCGTCAGCTCGTTAGGGACTGCAGACGGGGCGCCAACCTTTGTCTAGTGCTCTGCCTCTGCGCCGCGGGGTGCAGGTGCGGAGCNCGCGCGCTGCCGAAGGCGCCCGGGGCTCCAGCAGATTAAGCACGGATTGCCGTTTAAATTTGTCCCCTTAAGGCGATTGCCGGGTAAAGCTGCACGCAGGGCTTCCCGGGAGCCAGCCGTTCCTGGAGCCAAGCCCCGCCGCCACCGAGGCCAGGCAGGGACGGACTCCCCGAGATCCTACCCTGGGCCTCCGTCGCGC
>VXBZ01000812.1:260734-285732 GCA_013399135.1 Heliornis fulica
GGGGCTGGCGCGGGAGCCTTCAGCGCGGTGGTCCCGGCCGCGCTGCCCCGCCGGAGCTGCGGCTGGGACCTTAAGCCCCGCGACTGATGGGTGAAGCGCTAGCCCGCGTATTAGACTGTGCATCCTAACCCAGCCGTCAAAAACCCCAGACGCCGCCTCCTCCTCCAGAAGTCACTGGCGTTCTCATGTGTGCGCCAGGGGTAGAAAGGAAGGGTCTTGCCGCGGGTTTGCGCTTCGAGGAAATCCAAGCTACAGGGCAGTCACCGTGCAACTGCTGCGTAACTTGGTTTCATGAATGGGAACGGGATGAAGGGTTTCTTTGGTATCTTGACTCACAACTGCTGTGGACTGGCAGGATTTTCTATATGCAGCAGAGGCTGCTGCCGCCGCTGAAAAGCTGGTTTACCACTTAAATAAGGAGCAGTCTCTAGGTGACCAGTCAGCAATTTCCACCAATTCAGTGGCTGAATTTTCTTTGGCAGGCAAAGCAGGCTGCTGGAAGGGTTCCCTTCCAGCCTTCGAGCTGATTATACTTGGAAGGACGGATAAATGGCTACATGCCCACATCATAAAGCAACCTGCACATCTTCTGAATTTGGGCATTTACATGGGTAGCAATAGTTCTGGCCTTCCCAAGAGTGAGGGGGGTAACACAGGACACACAAACATTTCACTGTTGCAGTCTTAAGTGGTAGCAGTATGGTGGTTCTACATACCTTTGAGAGCTGTTAAAGAGGTCAGTTTTACAATTTTTCTAGACATTGGGTATTTCCCATTTATGTGGGATGAAATCATCACACGACCCTTTTCAACTGTGCTGCACTACTACATTCAGAGTCCTTTGTAAAGTCTGCCATGCTGTACAGCAGCCAATAAAATTGCTTTACGCTGTCCTTTGCCTACAAGCACATCTCATACAGTGTGTGTGAATGTATTATTTCTATCTCCTAATCTGTATTCCTCTGCACCACACACGCAGTGTTCCAACTCAACCACATCAAAACAAGATTTAGCATTCAATCTAGAAACGTAGCAGACATGCTTAGTAGGAAAGCCTGCAGGACTGCTTTCAGATTAATATGAAAAGAGAAAACTGGGTCTGTACCTTGTCTTTCATATATACTAAGTTTGGAAAGCCAGGATTTCAGCTTGTACTAATTCAAAATTCCGCATCTATCCACAAGATTCTTGAGTTAAGAAACTAGCAAAACATTTTCAAAGAGCCAAAAAGTCCCACCAATAACAATCCCACAACTACAAAAAAGGACTGGTTCTCATTTTTAAATGGAAATTTAACATTTGTTTCTTTTCAATAACCAAGGTTCAGGAAAGGCTTGTTAAAGACTCAAGACCCTCTCTCAGCACATATCCAAATTAATTCTGGATTTAAAAAAACCCAAAACATTATGGTGGTGAACATCTAATATTTTTCTCATCTATATTAAGGAAGAGTCACAGTGGCAAAACTTTTCTTTTTAATTGTCATGCTTTTTTTAAATTTAATTTTAAATTTAATTTCTCTGACAATTGCAGTCATCCTTAGTCCCACAGATTAGTGAGGAAAGCCACCAGTAATACCTGCTTCACACTGCTTCAACCCAAAACCCAGCCAGGTCCTTATGTCTTCAAATGATGGGCAATAGTTCCACACAGCTGGTAACTCCAACTACTGTTCGATTCTGCAGAATTAGCCAACACCCCAAAGTCATTCAACAGGTTTTCAGAAACTTTTGGGGCAATGGAAAAAGACCACATTTAATAATATCTTTTTTCTTTTTCTTTTCTAGAAAAGAATAAATCGAACATTTACACAATTTCTGAAGGGCTGATTTAATGAAAACAGGCAAAAACCCACTAAGAAACCATTAAAAAACTTTCTCCCCAATTACTAAGATATTTAATTTAAATAAAAGCTATTACCCTAAAGATTTTCAGACTGCAGTTAAGTTCCACCCAATAGCAGACATCTGCCCACACACTGCAGAATCAGTCTCTTAATAAACAAAATTACTGAGTGTAATTAAGAGTGCAAGGTTCTGCCTACAGCTCAACCTGCTGTGGTTAGGCAGACACTCTACTGTAATAGACAACTTCAGGAAAAAAATATTACTATGCACATTTAATATATTATCTGCCAAATTGAGTATATTGTAGTTTATTTCAAATACATCCCTTATGAATTTTCAGAGTGACAAAGATGAGAAACTTCTAAAACCTTTCTACAAACGTTATAGTGCTGAGCCATGCAACTCCTCAGAGATATCCGAACCAAAGACTGAAGCCCAGAAGATAAAAAAAACTCCTTTAAATAAAAGTAATCCATTGGCCCATCTTCCACCTCCTAGAAACAAGAACACTGCAAGAGGAAATCAGGAGGAATTTTTCAGGAGAGTTGCAAACTACAGCACAGAACAAAGGCCAGTGATGTTTTTCACATGAAAATGCTTTTACATGAAAGCCCAAGGGTAAGAGTGTTCTTTGGGCATATTCACTGGCTGAAAATCAGATTTTGGCCTGATGTTTTAAGATATTTTTTTTTAACTGTTGTGAATTTCACAGAAAGGCAAAACTAATAATTTTTACATTTCTCGTGGAAAATGGTTCAATATCTTCAACATTTTGCCTGCAAATCATAATCTAAATATGGTAGAAACATGATGATCAAACCGAACATTTCTCAGTTAAAAGAGGAGAGGGTGTCTCTCAATGAAACCTATTTCAAGTTTCAATTGAAAATCTAAAGGAAGTTTTAAGTAACCCCTCACCAGTCTTGCCAGCAAGCATCATACAGAATATAACTGCAGCTAAAAGAAGTTTACCCCTTTTTTTCTCTCTCTCTTTTCCCCCTCCCTTCCTCAAAGTTGGGAGGTACCAGAACCTAGTGGACAGAAGTCTGGAAACACTAACTTCTGACAGGTTTAGCATTCTCTACAGGTGGAAAGGGTATATTTTCTTTATTTCAAATTACTCACTTATTTCAATGCCTATCTTATTTAAAGTTTTTAAAGACTTGGAAAGGTGCAAAAGCTGATTTTCTTCTCTGAATAAAAATGAGCTATGTGGAAAGGATTTATGGATTCTAAGATCATGAAGGACCAAGTGACCCAAAACAAGAGATTCAGTTCAGTAACCACTTTCCTCTATTTAATGTGCCCATTTTAAATGAAAAATGGATTTTCATTATTTTACTTACCTGTGTAAAGTCCAATTTGTGTGGAACAAGTAATACCATTACTTTTTTTCATTTTTGTTTTTGGAGTTATGCTAAGTTGATGGATACAGTATTATAAAAGTACTTTAATCAGAAATTGAGAAAGACTTCAAAGAAAAAGATTCAAAAGTCAATCCATCCTAACCATTGTAAAAGAACATCTTGATTCTCCATCCAGAATTTTAGTGAGCAGCATCATTTCCAAACATTTAAACTGTAATTACCTCATTTCTTATTCAAAACAGTGATACTAGAACACAAATATCCTTAAACGAAAAAAAATCCAGTAGGTTTGGAGGGGTTTTTGTTGTGGGGTTTGGGGTTTTGTGGGTTTTTTTTGTTTGTTTGTTTGTTTTTTTCCTTCTTTCCCTATCACACCAACTAAAAAGCACTGAATTTTGATTCTGTTCCTAATTTGGTCACGACAATGCAACCCAGCCTGCATGTACCCACTTCTCAAGTCTGCAGAACGGGGCTAATGCAGATCGTACTCAAAGGTGAGTAAGCATTTGATGTATCTCTAGTACTTTAAGACTTAAGATCAGAAAACAAACTACGTTCTTTCCATGAGTGTAGCATACTGCTCTCTAAAATGCTGTATTTAATCAAACGCTCCAGACCTGCTGGATCTCTAAAAAAGAATGCAAATTCTTCATAATTCCTTCTGCCTGTCTCTTCTCTCATTTTGTATTGGTCAAAGAGCACACGAAGGATAAATATTTTGGATGCCTGCTCCTGTTGTTTATCATCCTGAATATAAAAATCTTTCTTGAAGTTAATCATTGCCATAGCTACCAGATTACATGTTTTTTCTGTAAGGTTTAACACGTTACTCAAGCTATTTAGTATTATTGTTTAGTGCTGCAAATGCTGCAACTTTATTAATTTTGGTTAGACTTCCTTGGATGTTCTAAGCGAAATCTGAACATTAAGTTTCTACATATGTACAGGTAAAAAAAAGTAATCATTAGCTTGACATAAGAGCTTCCCAATTAAGATTTCTCCTTTAGTCACATATATTTGAAAGTCTTCTTTCAAATTTAGTGTGTTTAGTGCAAGAACCAAAATGCATTCAAATATGAAAAACCTGAGGTCAAAAAAAGAAAATCATCAACAATGTGTTTGTTATTAGAGGATAAAATAATTTAGTAAAAAAGGGTGTCCTTGCTACCTGTTTTGCACTCAAAAATAGGTTAGATGAAATCTTTCCCTTGACAAACACTTGTTTTCCAACTGAAAGCTTCAGATAATGCTTAGGAGCATTATTTAAATTATTAGGGCTGGATAACTTGACTCAGTTTTAAAAATATACCACAACTCTTGTCTAGAGATGCTGCTTATGCTGTGAAAAACTCGGGATGTTTCAAAGCACTGAAAAGAATGATATGATAATGATATGCTTGTGTTCCAAATGGATTGGAACAAAGATTATTTGATAGTTTAATGAAACAAACCAGTCCAGGCTTTTACCTGAGCAAAATAAAGAAATGACTAATGCAGGACCATGTGAAGCCTGAAAAATCAACAGTCAATGAAATCTCGAGAGAAAAGCATCATGCTGTTTTTAAAACAATTTGGTAATTCTTTGGCAATATTTCTAGTTGCAGTAAAAGATAATTTAATCATTGTTTTCTTTTTAATAAGTGAGTTAAAAAAAGAAAAAATAAAAGAAAAACCAAACCATACCCCCCAGTATACCAGCATACAGAACAGGAAAATCTATATATGTTTAGTTTATGGAATTGTTTGTATTCTACTGCAAATCTGTTCTAGATATTTGATAAAAATACTGTCATTTTGGTTGACAGAAAAAGATCATATTTTTAGATACTAAACCTGATAGCAAGAACAAGAATGGTGAAGAGAAAAATCAGATCATTACCAAAGAATGTTGGGGGTTTTCACTGAAACTACAGCACATTAAGCATCTGTTTCTTACAATCTATTTTTAAAATTATTTTCTAATGTGTAAAAACTTCAGAAGCAGATTCATACAAATTTGACTGAACCTTAAAAAACCCAAACCAAACCATAAACTGTGACTGACTTTTCTGCAAATACAAAAGAGAAGTTCCTGCCTTGGTTTATCTACATCTTAGTACAACACTTTCTAAACTAATTTTTGGGAAGGAAAAGGGGGAAGGATTTTTATTCCTAGATTAGAACAGAAAGGCAAAGCTGAAGGGGATGAAATGCTAATTCAGAATCTCCCAGCAGAATGAGATTTCTCAAGTGTTGACTCAAGTCAGTTCACTGACTACAGCTATGACTTGCTTGGTCTTTTAATTTATTTAATACGTACTGATAAAATTATATTCTGAAATTCTAAGCATTTAAGATATTATTGTATATTAAATTACATAATTAGTGAAAAAAATAATCATGTGTAGCCTTTGGATTTGCTTTTCACCACTGTTGCGAACTCAGAGAACAATGGGGGAATACCAAAATTAAAGCTGAAGGCACATGTAACTGTCAACCAATATGACAGTATGAAACAAAAACCTGTAAATATGATACAAAGTGAAAATACGGTATTTTTATTATTGATTAAGAATCAACCCCCCCTAGAGATATTATATATTAAATTTCGCACAATCAATATTCACACCAAAGCTATGCACAAATCCAACCATGCTGGAACTAAGTGTGCACCATGGTCCTGGAGACAAAACATGTCAGTGGCTGATAGCCAGCTGTACATGAGACTCAACTGAAAGCGCAGGAGCATGAAGTGGCTAACACCACACAGCAGCACAAGACATTTCAGACAGGAAAGGAAGGGGGTCTTTTAACTGCCATGCTCCCTCAACTGCCTCCAGTTACTCAGTACAAAACTGCAGACCAGGGGCAAGACATTTAAAGAGAAGCATGAAAATAAGTTTAGAAAATACCTACAAAGAGAGTGAAATAGCTTAATCTAATTGTTTTATTAAACATTCAGTTAGGATGGATGAGATTCCTGGGAAAAACAAACAAAAACTTAATTACACATAAAAGGTGATCAAGGCCGTTCCTCTCAGTAGGATCATTTTAGCTGTATTATTCATAACAGATGCCTGTCGTATCTATTCTTAAATTCAGGAGTGAACATTCCACACTCTCTGCATGCAACATATTCCAGTGCTTACAGAGTTTTCCATATATCTTCTAAGTATTTGTTGCTGCTATTATTTCTTGTCTTATCTGTACTGCACATGGAGATCAGCATGATTCTGCTTTGCAGCTTTCAAGAGATGCAACTCCTCAGAGTAATCTCACCTCTAAAAGGAAGAAGAAAGAAAACAACCCCACCCAATAAAAAAGAAAAAAAGCCAAACCAAAAACCCCCACCCAAACAAAAAGCCAAACAAGTTGTGTAAATTTTACCTATAAGTCATATTTTTTAAGTTACCCTGTATTTCTAATTGTTTTCCTCTGGAGTTTGATTGAATTACCTGACATACTTCTTCAGGTTGGTGCTCAAAAATGGACATAGGTATGGCCTGGTTGATTACAAGACATGCAAAAAGATTATTTCAGACAATTTTCAAATAATACTTTAACATTGCAGCATGACATTTACTGTTTTGGCAGGACCGTAACATTGGCTCATGTTCCATTTATTTTTTAGCTTTATTTTTCCTCCAAGAACTGTCCCCCCAGGGCAGGAGGAAATAGCATTCAGCATGTTCCATTTTCAATAGCAGCACACTGTTAATGTGGCACATACCATACCATGAAACTCTAGCAAGTGTGCTGACTGTCTTTGGACCCCTCAGCTTAGCCTGTTGGCTGTCTTCAACCCTAGACACTAAAACCTTACAAGACAGATAGTATAAAGTCTTTGGAATCTTGGCTTATTGAATAAAGCACCTGTTTCACTCCTACAAAGGATCTGGACCACTTCAAATCTGTAACATGGACTACCCTTAAGGAAAAAGGATGCCTGAATGAGTCATGGGTGCTTGCAGGTATTTTCTGTGCTAAGCATCTAACAGATTCTACCTAACTTTGTAAGACACTCTGACCTAACTGATTCTCTTCCTGCCTAGCAGACATGGCATCCAGTAGCCACATGCCTGCCTGCTCAGAATACAAAGGAGACTTCTGCAGTGCCACCACTTGTACTGAGAAATACCGCAAACACCCACATGTAGCTAGGTAATTAACAAGCCCTTTACTGGATTTGGCCTATAATATCTGACTAAAGTGCTCTTTGATTGCATAGAAAGAAACAATATTGCAAGACTCTTTAATCTTGCAGTCTAGGGCATTAAAAAAATCCCATGGCTTCAGGATGAACAGAGCTTTTAGGTTTCAAAAAAGGATATTAATATTCTGTGTAACTAGTTACTTGAAGAGATCATAAGGGTTGAAATATATGTTCCATCTCTTGGAGGCTTTAAATCAACAGTCTTACTAAATGCACATTAAAGGAATGATCAAGCAAAGTTTGAAGTAGTAGTAGTTCAGATTAAGGCTAATCTGGTTATAGGTATTCACCCTCAAATTCTGAATCAACAAAGAACCCCCACCAACAATTAAAACACGGTGATAAAGACAGCTACAGGAGAGACTTCTGAAGAGTTACCCGTGCTCTTCAAGATTCTGTGAATTACCCCATGTACTAAACTGCCAACCAAAGTGACCAAGGAAACCATTCTAGCCTTTTCCAGCAAAAGAAATACCAGATTTACCACTTCTGATATGCGCTGATGTGTGTCAAAGCTAATTCTTCCGCCCCCAGGCACTTGTGCGATGTCTCAGACAGACAGGAAGTATGCACATGGTTTCATCTCTGCTTAGAGCTCAACTTACTGAGCATAATACTAATTTTAAAAATACACTGTACACAACTCCGCTCGGCAACAATCTGTTCACTTCTTTAGTTTTGAAAGCTCAACTGTTACAGTCAGTCCCCACTTCCTCTCACAAATTATCTAGGCCAAAGCTGGCTGCCTTGTCCTCATATTCCTTGCTCTGAAATCCTACAATCTTGTGGCTATTACAGCTGTGGTTTTTTTAGCCTCAGAGGCATCCCATTATAATGGATTAGAATTTCATAATGCACCCCACACAACCCAAAAGCTGGTAGCATAGCTTGTAGTTAATACAGCTGCTTATTGGGTTTGTGAAATAGCAATGTTCATAATTCTTTATCTGCTAAAAGGAACAGGTGGAGTAGGTCCTTCAGGTAAATTTAGGAGGGGAAGAAAAAAGATGGAGGCTATTTAAAGAAAAAGGAATCTGTTTTTAAGTGAGAAACTACTAATGAGTTTCTGCTGTATTCACAAACCTAAATACACAACTACATGTGTAAGAAAACACAAATTTGTCTTGTGCAGAGCTGACAAAATAAACAGCAATAAACAAAGGTGCACAACAGCCCTGAATGCTACAAAACTGACAGGAAACTTACAAAAACTTTGATGATTTCAGACCAAACTGGTACCAAAGTACCAGTTAATAGAAACCTAATCCAACAGAACTGTTGTAACCTGTTGTTCATGTAAATGAACCACATTCGTTTACTTGTTTGGGTTTTTTTTCCTGGTAACTTTGAATGATCATCATGCAAAGTTAGAAAACCACTCCAGTAGAAAGGATTGAACCAGTTCAGTCCTTTAAGAATAATGCCATGAGTACTAGGGTAAATAATCTAAAATCACTGTTTACCTGCAAAAAAAACCAACCAAACAAAAAAAACTCATAACCATCAAAAAGAAATAAAAAAAGAAATATAATGGGTTTAAATAATAAAAGTTGCTGACAGTCACTACCTACTGGCAACAGTAGTTCTTCACTTCTGAAACAGGATGGGAGGGTAGGGTCCTATAGGGCTGACACCAACAGTGAGATGTGTTATTTCACTTTTCTTTTGGGAGTTGAATGAACAACTTACAAGTGTAAAAGGGAGAGGACTTGGCCCTCCAGACTCCAGTCTACCTGCACCATGCCTCTCCCTGTCCATTCTCCCCTTTTTGCATCAGTACTGGTATACCAGTACTGATTAAAGGCTAAAGTAATTCAACTCACCAATTCACCAAATACCTATTTGCTTCTGTTACTTTTGCTGAACTACTTCCATTTTTGTGAGCTGGATCATTTCACTGTAAGATCAGACACCAGAGTTAACAAAGTAGAAGAAATCAATGTTTAAACTGGCAGTGTGCCTCACACCACAACATGAAGTAGCTTTTTCTAGAATTTTTAAATCTTGCAAAAATTTCAGAACCTAGAAATTACACCTCTTACTCACCATTTCATATATGTGTGTGACAGCATTTTCTGTATTTACCTGTTCACTGCACACTCTAGATTTCTAATTTATTTTTTCAAATTCTAAAACTTAAATGTTTGAAGCCCCCAGCTTGATGAGGGAGATGACATTTCCCAAGCTACTTTATTTAATAACAAGATAATCAAGCTAAGTGTCTCTTCTTCAAATGATCCTCTAAACTGGGTTTTATCCCTGGATGCAAGTCAGGGATCTGGGCATCTAACAAGCAGCTTTCAGTCCAACATCACCACTAAATTCCTGAAGTGGCTTTAAACTGGCTGAAAGCACTCCAGTACTGAAGTATATGCAAGGTCAAATGCAAGTTTGTATTCAAAGTCTAATCTTCTTGGATAGCACTCAAAAGCCAGTTTATGTTAAGTTTTATATCTGCTCCACACTATTTGCAAACAAAGCAGGTATTAGCTTTTCCAGTGAAACTTTTTTCCCCAGATGAAAAAATAGATTCAACTGAACATCCTGTAGGAATAGACAGAGTGTTGATTTTTATAGGAAACTAGCAAAGCATCATGATCACTGTATTACAAAGCAAACAAAATATTTATTCCTGGTTTTGTACAATAGGAGCTCAAATCATAAACTGAGAACTAATACTAAGATTAATTTCAGTATTTCCCACAAAAAGAAACTCTGTTTAATTCGGTTTATAAATGGGATCAATCCTGTCAAAAATAACAGTATGCGTGGTTTGGTATTTCAGAAAGTTTGACATTTAATGACTGACTAGAGAGAACTTGTACCATCACCCAGCATTGAGACACTTTTAAAAGGCCTACAAGGAGCAGAGATCCACAGTAGAAAAGGAAAACTTTCCAGAACCATACAGCTAGACAAGCAAGATGCCTTAGAACACACTACTGCCTTGCACAGGGAAGGATGAACCTCAACTCCATTGTGTTTATCAGCAGTGGCAGACACTAAAGCACACTGGATCCAGAAAAACTGAATTTCACATCCATAACAGCAAAGAGACTAAGATAAGAGAAAACATATTCTTTCAGTAGTCTCATGGTCTTTTAGGGATGTAACCTGGGGAGCCCTTTAACACCATTTGACACAGCACATCCAGTAACCGTGCCTTTGAGTGTAATATGGCTGTGGAGACTTCCTTGCCCCTTCACAGAGCCTGATATTGCTATTAGAAATATTAAACAAGAGGAAAGCTCAATATAACTACAAATAGAATTTCAGTCAATTATATCACTGGCATTCAGTTTCTTCTGCAAAATTCAGTCACCTAAGTCCCTGTTTCAGACTATATTAACTTAAAAGCATATAGCACAAAGAAATTTCACCTATAGAAAAAAAAGTTCTGTTCTCTCAGCCAGCTCGCCTTTTGCTTTTCCAAGCAGGTTGTTTTCATCTCAGATAAAAGTGTAAGGCTCAGATTCTTTGAGATCCAAACACAAGTAACCAACACTGAAGACACGCTTCAGAACAGCCAAACCAGGCTCTCCTCTGCTTTCCAGTGACTTGCTGTGCAGAGCCGTCCTCAGATTTCTCTGCTGGATTCAGCATTCACAGACCAATGGTCTTTCTTCCTTTTTAGCTCCTTGCCAGCAATAACTTTTAAGATTCTCATTTTGTAATCCAGCCAAATTCAAATATTTTTTCATTTGTTTTGGGTTTTGGATGATCTTTGAATTCAACTAGATACACATTAATCCCTAGACTTTTCCTTAGGTTTTAGTGTAAGCAAATCCTTATTTGGAACATCTTGGCAGATCTTCACTCCTGGTATAAAGTAGCCTTTTATTCCTAGTCAGTAACCTGCTATTCTTTGGTCTCATGGGGAAAACATTACACAAGAACTAACAAAACACCTCTCATTTGGATAAAACAACTAATACACTAAGAGTGCAATATTTTGGCTTGAAAATAGTTAGCCCTTACATTTGGCTTTCCTGGAATTCCCTATGCCACAATCATGCATTTGAAACAGCAAATGTAACAGAATAAAACTGGAATCAAATTCAAAGGCAAGCTAGCCAACAAACTGAACCTTTTAAAGAACTATAGATAATTTCTAGATACCAAAGTATATACATATGTGTTAGCGTGTGTGTATAAATAAATGTCACCCTGACCACTTTTACTTTTGCAGCATAAATTCTGGAAAGTAGATTAAAGTATTATGCTTTATAGGTACACCACTACTGGTCCCTTTCCAATGTATCTGGCATGATACATTCTGGATATAGTTTTCAGTGTCCTGCACATTATCCTTTCCTATGTTTTGGGTTTTTTTCCCCTTTTACATTTAGCATATGTTGATTTTTCTTTCCATGTTTCCTATGAAGAGAATTCTTCTTCCAAATCAAAAAGAAAGAAAAAAAAAACAAACCAAAACCAAACAAACAGCATTACAGAATCATAGAATGATTAGAGTTGGAAGGGACTCCTAGAGGTCATCTAGTCCAACCCCCCTGCAAGAAGCAGGGACACCTCCAACTAGATCAGGTTGCTCAGGGCCTCATCCAACCTGGCCTTGAATGTCTCCAGGGATGGGGCATCCACCACCTCCCTGGGCAACCTGTTCCAGTGCTCCACCACTCTTACAGCAAAGAACTTTTTTCTGATATCCAGTCTAAATCTACCTCCCTCTATTACATTGGCTAAGATACAAATAGCATATGTACAATATGCTACAATAACTATGCACATTAAAATCATCAGTCCAGACTTTTAAGTTCAGCACAGGCTTTTTATGACATCTGGAGTACAGTCTTACCATATTTGAGCTGCCTCTAATTCCAAATACAATACAAATATATATCTGCAAACTATGTTTCTTTATTAATATATAGATATAACTTTATAGAAAGATAGCACATCTTTAAAATAGTAAAATATTTCTTCACCCTCCTCTCCCAGTAAAAAGAGGGTAGGGAAAAAGAACATGGGAATTTAAGATACCTACTACTGTTACATGTGCAAAGAAAGGGAAATACACACGTACTAATGAGTATAACTACAAAAGGACGATTGCATAAGACAAAGCGTGGGGGAGACAACGACTTCAGCTTTTCAATTGTACTGATTTTCAAAAACAATTCTAGAGGAGCTATAGGTCCCTGAATAAGGAACAGGCCTACCAACAACAACCAACCTTGCTTCTCTTAGTTATACCTTCAGACCTCCTTCGAAGCAAACTGCAGTGCCCACCATACCTGCAGATCACTGGTGGAAAACCACTGCATTGAAGACATTCAGATGATAGCTTTTGGAGTCAGACACAAGCAAGGTTAAAGAGAAGTATTAGCATGACTATACACATACCTGTGCTTCCAGAAGCATCCAGGCAGCACTGAAACAGATTCAAATTATGTTCAGTCTGCCATGACTATAATATGGTTGGTTAAGACTACAGAAAACTCCCAGTCAAGAGGAGCAGACAGTAGTTCAGTTAAAACTCTAAGTATATAATCCACGTACACAATTATCTGACCCTGGCAGAGAAAAGAACAAACCTTACTTTCTGTTAAATCCACTGGCATTTTTTTACCAGCACCTATTGGGCCACTGTTGACATATGAGAGATCTATATCCTTGCAGAATATAGATGCCTTAACTAAGTCAGACACTGGATAGCTAAGGCAGCAACAGAAGTTAATACAGCGGTAATTTACCTGAAAAAAAATACAGTAAATAACAGCACAGGCTGAGCTTTGTATTCTGACAAGCAAGACTACTTCCATATTGGCACAGGCATCTCTGCACAACACTGCACTGTAAACTTCCCACGAGAAGCAGCAGGTAAGTGAACCTGAAGTTATCCCAACAAAAACCCGCAATGCTGCTTTCCCAAAGCACAGCACAAAGCAGCCATACCTCAAATCAACTGCTGGTTGAGCTGCTACAGGTGATGTTAAACATAAAGAGCCTTGCTGTGGCAGAATATTCTACTGATTAAATTTTGGGTTCACTAATCTAATCTACAAAAAAATACAGACAAATCTTTTGTCTCAGGTGGACAGTTCTTCAAACTGTTAATTACATTGTAACTTCACCCCCCGCACCCCAACCTGTAAAAAGCCAACATTTTATCAGCATATCCCACTTCCCCAAATAAACAGAAAGAAATGACAAGACCATGCCTTCTGAAGGAAGACATATGTAACTCAGTATAATTTTACATGGTAAAAAAAAAAAAAAAAGACTAAAATCTTGTCCATAATTTCTTTTGGAAAGAACAGGAAAAAATTAAAAATTCCAGTGTTCCTTGAAAACTATTGTTCTATTAGCAAGTTTTACAAGGTTTCAAACTTGTAGGAACACAATTCATAACTTATAGAAACCTAACAAGTATAAGCACAGATACAAACTCCTATCTCAATACATTTTTCTGAGAACACTATGGACCAAATATTCCTGCATGGTCAGAAGCAGGAATATTAAAAGAAAATTGACATTTCTCTTTTTTATGCCCCTCCACAACAACATTTATCTCTGAATTCTTCCCTACCTAAACGTAAGAGTTCAGTATTTAAGATTTAGGTTGCTGGAAAGATGTTTTGGGGAAAAAGCTAAATATAGTCAATGTGACTTATTGAAAGCAGAGATGTGAGCTTTTCCTATTCAACTAAGTCCTGGTATTTGAAAACCCTTTCAAGAACTTTCCATCAGAAAATACCCATATCAAACTGAGAATGCAAGCATTAAAAGTAACATAGATATTAAGGAAAAAAAAAAAAGGATTAACCAGATGAAGACAAGTTTAAGAGGAGATTTGTCAAGTGCTGCATAATTATGAATAGTTTTAACATATTTTAGATGTGTGCTACATAGAAAACAAAAGTACCACCATAGTGGCAATAAGAAAAATACACAAGGACCCAATATTCAGCTAGGTTACCTTTCAAAACTCAAGGAACTAAAGGACCTAAGCTACTTTTTCCATAATTTTGTCCAATTTAGCTACCCAGAATGCTTTGGTTTCTTTGGCTACTCATCACTGCACCTGTTTCCAAAACATCTTCGGCTGACTTAACCTGTGACTAAGGGCAGCCATTTCCAGGGAGTGGCTATTTAAGGAAAGATCCTTCTCTGATTCCACAAATTCTCTTCAATACATTGAAGAAGAGAGAGTAAAATTTTTGAAGTTGCATAGGTGATACAAGACTCTAGTTAATGCTTGCAAGTGTGCTGAAGCTATTCTGTAAAGCCCTGTGGTTTTTTCTTAAAAGTCTTTAAACCTCTTATACTAAACCCTTCATTTATTTTTTTTAACCTCCTTTAAAAAAATTAATATTTAGGATTTCTAAAGTGAAAAAATATATCCAAGCTTAGATAGTCTTCTATGCATCAATAATTCTACTGTTACTTTCATGAGAAACCTTGTTCTCTTAACAGCTCAAGACATGCCAAGAGGTCTTCAATACCCAAGACAACGCAGCATTCTCACAGTGCCTATCAGAAACATACCAGTGTCTGTCATAACAGAAGGATACAGTATCAGTGTAATGCTGTAATACTTGCTTTCAGAGAAACACTGTGAAATACCCCTGCTGGAAGCAGAATGCCCATCTAAAGAGTTCACACTGGCCCTTTCCAATCAAGTGATGTGTGCCCACATACTCATTCGCGTACTTGTGCCTGGAATGTTGTTTCAGTGGGTACACAAGCTGTATTGAGAAACTGCCAGACAAAAGATGTTGCAGTTCCTTTATGACTAAGGAGTTTTCTTGTAAATACAGGGTAGTCCCACTTGCAGATGGCATTTAAGTATTGCAGTGTTTTTCTTCTCAGGTTTAATTCTGAGCAAGCATAGTAAGGATATCCCGCTAGAGCAGTAAGACAGCAAAGTTCTATAGCTTTATCTTTATTTGTCTGGAATCAAGCACCTGAAGTGTACCATTTTATTTTGGGATATTTTTGTTTATTTTGTTTGTTGGGGTTTTTTTTCACCCTTTTTAAAAATATATATTTCTGTAAAGATCATAAAAGCTGATTTGCTTCTTTAAAATTCCAATAACAATATACACAACTAGAGGAACTTGATCAGGCCATCTTAAGTATCATAAATGCTTTTTTCCACAAAATAGATGCTAAGTTTAATATTTACTGTAACACCATAATTAAGATTTTATTTCAAACATTCAATTAAGAGCTGTTGTGCAACAAGTTAGTTCAGGCAGAAACAGGTAGGATTGTTCTCTATTTTAATGTGAAACAGTAAGTATACTTTTGCTGACCTGAAATCAGTACTACTGAAGGGATATAAATAAAAACATTCCACTTGTTAAAGCTGACCTACTACCATTTGAGTTGCTGTCTATATCTAGACACTACCAATGTCATGTACTTTACCAGTGGAAAAAAAAAAAGTCTGTCATAGGGGGACATACACTTATCTCTTTATTGCTGATATACTATTATGTGTTTATCAAAAGAGAATTTTTCTTACTATATAGAATGTAACAAAAGCTAGACATTCACTTTACTTGCCTCTTTAAACCCTGAAACACCCTACACTAGTAAGTGTACATATAAATATATATTCTGTATTTTCCAAGAAAAGTCAACATATGAAATAAGATATTTATTTTACTATAATGAATTGTCCAATCCAAACATTTTGGCTAGCATCAGGCAAAGTAAACTGAACTCGAGTATCAGCTCAACAGCCAAGGAATTACCAACAAAGAAAAATTAAAGTACTCCAGAGAGACATCTCATATACATACTAATACTTTCTGGAACCTGAATTATTCTAGGGAACAAAGTTAACACAGCAACCTCATGTGCCAATTCCATAATGGATCAAGAATAGATTATATTTGAAGTGTGACTCTTTTCAGGTTTCAGCCCGTGTATCCAATACTCTTCATCATGAGGTGACATCATCTTTTGTACTACTTGATTTTTAGGCAGCTTTGGCTGCACTAGTAATCTGTAAGTAAAGAAACTAATCGAAGCTTTAATGTCCTTTAAATTGTCCAACATTGCAGGAACATAGGCATGGAATTCTGCAGAGAAGACAAAGACATTGCACAGTTACCTACATCATGTTCTATGGGTACCACATAGGTGGATTGTCATTATAAAGTTCTGGAAGAACACCTCAGAATAAATCTGCATTCACAAAATGGAAATTACTTAAAAGCTGAACTGTTGTCTCCATTTTTGTCTCTGTACCAGACGGCAAGGTATTGGTATGTATCATACTCTAGTTTTTAAAACTGCAGTGCAGTCTTAGTTACGCTTAAGTACTTCCCTATCTCCCTTGCTGCACCACGAGCATGACAATCTCCTAAAGAAATTAAAGTGAAAATAAAAAATAAACCCTACTAAATTTTCAAAAAAATGCTTTTGCATTTATGGGAGCACAAAGATTTAGAATCAGATATATTCACTTCTAAATTTAGTGATGTAATTTGTTGTAACGTTCATTTAAGATTACAGCAACGTGAAGCTTTCAATGAGAAGTACAGCAAAATAAGTTAAAAAGTGAAAACACATATTCCAACAGAAATTCCTGGATTCTGAAATGTTGGTATAGCATATACACATTTCCAAAATTTCTCAACCCCTTATTATTTCTCCCAGGAAAAGAAGTTACATTAACCAAAGTGTCACAGCACTAACAAAAGACATTAAGTTATCACTCTTAAACACTCATACAGAATACTGAAGCCTATCCTCCATTATAAATTAATTTAAAGCATTCTTTGTGATCTTACAAGAATGTATTCTACATTTATCTTTAAGAAAGCATGAAGTGGACTGTTTTAAACGTACAAACAAGATATTCAGCATTTGTGATACGCTGTTGAGAGGGCAGCTAAAAACCTGAAGAGAAAAAAAAAATGACCACAGTGGATCAGGTTACCCTGCCACAAACGGAAGCACTTTTTTTTTTTTTCAGATCAGAAAAGAATGTTAAAAAAAAACAAAACAAAAAACCAAAACACAAACCAAACAAAAGAATTACCCCTTACTGCATTATTTATTACCAGTTGAAACGCTGCATCAAGACACTTGGTTCTGAACTTTGATGAAGTCAAATTCCACTTCCCTGTCCTTAGAAGGACAGCGTAAACACCGAGCTGTAGTAAGTTAGAAGGGTATCTGTGAGTGAAAAGGGAAAGGATCCCAGACAAAAACTCAATGAGAACTCCAGTTCTTGGAAAGGAAGACAACAAATGTCATCTAAATTTTCGCACTCTCTGGTAATAAGCAGGAAGTATCATACACTGAAAATGCCCACTGTCAGAAAGCTTTAACATTAGTATTAGTTACATGAAAATTGTCACCTATACAGGATAGAAAAAGACTTACAAATATTAGATTTCTACAGAGAACTATAATACAAATTGTTTCGCTAGTTGGGGGGGTGGGGGGGAAAGAGACAAACAGACATTGTTATTAATGGTATTCTTTCCGAGTTTTGAATAAGAACTTGGGAAAAGCAGGGAAGCAGAGCTTATGTTGGTTTCCTTAAAAAATTTAAATACTTTATTGTGTCTAATACCATTGCTTCCTTAAAACCTTTTCATCTTTTGAACTTGAAATCAGTGTTTATCATTAAAAAAATTAAATTTATTTGTCATCTTCAAGCCACAGCATCAATTCCATTTAATCTTTTTACTCAACACCTTCGAGAAAACATGGATGGACTTCAAACCTACAGAAAAGTGCAGTATGCTACTTCTTAAGCAAGCCTGGAAAAACCTCTAAGGGCAATTTCACCTGTATACAGTTTAAAAATGTTTAGCCTAATGACTGCAAACTGCTAACTCGGCAGAGGGATGGGGAAAAATGTGTATTCATAAGCAGTTTAAACCAATCCAAATCAGTCTTGGTACACTTCTACCTTCCTCTCCTTTCTTCTTCTGTCCCAGTGGTAGAAATCAGCCAGGTCACAAACTGGCAGGTTGTATGTGATCATTGTTCATTTCAGTTTGATTCAGTCCACCCTGGGACCACACAGATGTACTTCTGGCACAAGAGACTACAAGAATAAAAAGCCAGGAGTAGGAGGAGATGAGACTGCGTTCTTCCATGACTTTACAGGCTTAATTTGACAAACTACTTATAAATCCAAATCCTTTGCTGTAGGTTGTTGGTGGACAAACCAACAGATCAGATAGTAAGAACAGCAAACTCATTCTTCTGCCCAAGAACTGTGTTATTCAGCAGTCAGCCCAGCCTCGGTAATCTGCTCTTGCAACAGAGCCCTATATAGGTGTTTGCATTCACACTTAGCTTAAATGACAACTGATGAATGCTGTATCTAAATAGCATACTACAGAAGGTGGTCTGACGAGCTCATCATCAAAAACTATGTCATTTGGGAGTTCTGGGTTCTTAAAGGTCTTTTCTTTGCTGTAATGACTATACTCCTGGCTGCAGAGTACACAAGCTCAAAGACAACAAACAGCAGTGGGAGCAAGCAGTGCCAGGTTAACTGGAGATGACTGTTGCTTTTGGTCACAGTGAGAATGCTTTCGCCTAGTTAGGTAATACAATGTTTCTGCTCGGGTCGTAAGGAAAATCGTCTTCATAGTGTTCCTCACAGGTTTGGGAAACCCTGTAATAGTACTTGACATTCAATAAATTAATATATACTCATTTAGGAAAGTCACTGTCACACACAGGAAAGTCAGTGGTCACACATAATGCAGGCAGGTCACCTCAGCCGTAGTTTTCTACAGGTAACACAGCAACACCCTCCACCACCCTGCTCTGACAGTCTCACAGCTGCCTTTCCAGAGCAAGCTTACAAACACTTCTTGCTAAACAGGTCATGACTGCTTTATATGCTGTCTTCCAAGCCAAAAAAAAAAAAAAAAAAGCAGCACAATAGTGCTTTATTGAATTTCTTCCCTGATTCAAACTAATCTACAGAAGGAAAATAGATGTCTTGTCAGGTATAGAATATCAAAGTGACTTGCTGTTTTTCCATACTTGAATTCTGCAAAATATCCTCTCATCTGGTCACCCCACATTAACAAAACAAAACAAGACACAATAAAAAAAAAAATATTTATGACTTTCCATCGAAACCTTTCAAAATATTTTTTCTAACACTTATTAAATCACTAATATTTAGCTTATGCATAGGGCTAAACAATTTTCCTTAGTCCCCTGGAGGCCTTTTGGAGTCTTCTATTAGTCTTTCAAAATCCATTCCATGCACACAAAAGCAAAAATCCAGTGAGTGGTAGTAAACACAGTAACCAGACAATACTTTAAGTGTTAAATAGGAAAGGCAGAAAAGAAGTATTTGCTACTGAAACATTTGCTACTGAAGCACATCCCCTAAAAAGCAAGCAGCCATACAAGTCATACCCTGACTTACCAACATCTCTCAACTGTGACCAGAATCATATTTAAGGCAAAACTAGTCCAAGATCCACGATTACTCAGATTTGTACATTTCTGTAAGAACAGCTGAAGTGCCTATTATGGTAAATAGAATTGCAGAGAACCTACTATTGAGTTTCACAACAGGTTAGCTGCTTTCAATTAAATACAAACTTATAAATAATCTAGCGTTTGGATGGCTCTCTATCACATTAGGGTGCAAAGTAAATTTGAAGTCTACATTTTTTTAATAAACTTTGTTACATTTTTTAAATGAGGAAATCTCAAACTCCCTTTATTTTTATTCTTCAGCCTATTATAAAAGCATGGATTTCTAAGGAAATTCTGTGTACCTGTAAGACTCAAACAAAAATTTGAAATCAATCTGCAATAGCAATATAATATCCACCTTACTCCAAGTTAGCTTTTTTTTTTCAGTTTACATGACCAGCAAAGCATTCAGATTAAGTATTTGACGGTGATTGTAAAGCTTAATACTTTAAAACCATTGCATTTTGTTTCGAAAGACTTCTCAACTACAGCACAGAACTCCTTTGAAGACAGACCCGCAGCACGTATCACAGCATGCTCCTGCACTACATGTATACAATGCTTGTTTCAGATTACAAAGCGAACTGAACAGCCATCTCCAAGTGTTCTAGTGAAGACATGCATATTCATTATTCTGTCTACTAACATTTTTCTTAAACAGCATTCTGATACAAAAGGTCATGCTGCTGTGAGAGCGCTGATCCAAAAAACCTTCAGCAGTTTTGAGTATAGTGATACAGGCAACTTAACTTTTCTAATACTCACAGTTTATTACAACTTTAGCCTTCTCAGTCTATCACAAGTCTGTTTTTCCACTAGGTGGTCTAATTAAGTTCAAGTCCTTATCAACACTACTGAATGATCACATGCTAAACATGCAGATTTGAGTTCAAGGCTTCCATGTTGTTTAGCCACTGTAAAATATACTACGATTGGCAGTTCAAAAGTGCAAATAACCAATTTCAAAATAGCATGGATTATTCCAACATAAATTGTAATTGCTTGGTGCAAGTGATGTTTGCTTTCCTTTCTACATAATTATGCAAGCATGAGGAAGTCAATAACTGCCTCTGATCGCTTGTTCAAACTGGAACATCAGGACAGATTTAAGAAAACTTTTCACAATGCAAAAGCAAATGACAGGGGAAAACCACCTCTTAAGACTTACCTGATCTCCTACCTCCAGCATAAAAACTATTCTAATGGAACTCTTTATAAAGCTCCATTTCTGCTGCAATTCAAACAGTTAACTAGAAAGTGAAAGGTCACTACATTCCATGACTGGTTTGCAGCCTGCACAAGAGCAATAGGACTTTCAGCTGACTTGTGCTCAAAGTTAAATTAGTGACTGAAAAGTTTACTAGATATTTCACTTTTGTCCTCTGCCATACTGGCAAAGAATAGGAGCAACACAGCCTGACTGGTTTTAAGGGAAAGCAGTTACAGCACCACTGTGCACCAGTGATACTTGTGGTGAGCTAGAGAGGTCACTAGGAAAGACTACTGAAACTAAAATGTAAATTCAGGATTAATTAAAACAACAACAACAGAAAAAAATCGCCATCAACTGTGGCAGCTTTGAGCAAGCAGTCAGGAACATCTAGGGCTACCAAATCAAAATATCCACAGCTATTAGATATGTCATATGTTTCAGGCTGAAAAACATTAACATGCAAATAGCATCAAAATATTTAAACAATCATCTCAGATCACTTAATTCATAGTGCATTGCTATAGCTTCTGGGACATACACTATTCTTTCCTGCTATCAGCAGCAAACTTTTTAACTACCGAGGGGTATATTGCCCTCATTCACATATTTAAGTATCAAGTGAATGCTGTGATACGTATTAAAAATCTCAGGAGCATTTACAACAGTTCTTAATACAAATCATTGGTGAAATCAAGCTTCTGTTTGTTTTGTTCTTTAAAAGTAGAGACTCTGCTTTCCTGAAGCTTATTTCCTGACTTTGAGCAAAAAATAAAATCAAGATATAATAATGTTTTTAAATATATTGCTACCTACATAGTAGGTAGTAATTTGATGGCACGCAATTAGTTTTTAAATAATCAGATTCTACATACATTCTCGGGCATACTGAATGCAGAAAGACCTTATGCGGAAGGTGCCCAAGTTAATCAAACAAAAAAGCTTTGTTGCAAGATACTGATCCTCCTAGCCATTATCTATACAGATGTATTGCTTACTACCAGAGGTCACTCAACACAGGAAAAAGCCTGATTTAGAACATCACAATAACAAGCACAATTATGTCAAGGCTTGAACACTTCTTGGTAAGACATATTGCAAGATATTTCAAGACTGCCTTCAAGTGGTCTTCACAGTCCATGGGAAACTACTTAATAGGCTAAAGTTACTAGTTTATACAAGGGACTTTATTTACTTGGATTAAGTTGGGTTATTGCAGGGAGAACAATTACGCCAACAGCTTTGGAGGCGGTAATCTCTTAGCAGGCAGCACACCTCTCTCATCTCAGAGGGTTCCAAAACACAAGAGCATTAGCAACTTACAGCTTTCTATCACTACAACTTGGTGCTATTCCTAAATATACCTCACTGTGTTTTACAAAAAATGATAAACATCCTATCCATGCTACACAACAGATGGGAAGAATGAGCCAGTAAAGCTAAATGAGTTGCTCGAGTCCACCCAGAGAGGCAAAGATATGGATAAGGAATCCAGTTCCAATGCTCTACGCACCGGAGTACACAGCCCCCTACAAGTGAAAGAATGACCACAACATAAATCAAAACAAAGGCCTCAATCTTGCAGTCAGTAGACTCAAAGTAAGACTAGGCCTTAGAGCATTAAATCCTCCACATGCTGAAGTGTCCTTGAGGCGTACTCTTTCAATAACTTACAAAATAAATGCAGGCAAATATAGGGGCATATTTGAACAGTATCTTGGTCTAGTATGGTCGACATTACTTTGTGGTGACACCAAAAGAAAGCTAGTAATTCTCTTCTCATTGGACTGACTTGTATGCTTGAAAGCTTTGAAAATAAATGACAAATTGAAGCTGGACAGAAAGACTGATACACTATTTAGCAGACTTGGTTAGACTGTTGAATCTTAGACATTTCTGTTGTTAAAAGTTTCACTGTAATAACTAAAGCTTCCATGCGATGACTTATGGATTAACCTTGCTTAACATTAATGGCACAGTAAATAAAGTACCGAGAGTCATTTCAAGCATATATAAGTTTAGCACTACACACATATACAAACACAAACAAACTGCAAAAATTGCAGACTGCACTTGAACACTCTGGCAGAATTGATCCAGATTTTAAAAATAAATAAAATTGCAATACTAGCACAAACCTTATCAGTAGGTCTCTATTAATAGGTTTCTGTGATTGCTACTTTAAGCATTTATTACACATTCAATTCAGCCTAAAGTGGATCTCTATCAGTATTTCACAAACACTGCATTTCACTTGTGATCTGACCTCCTCATCCTCCCAACTGCCTATCTACATATTTATATGCCTCTATAACCACAGTATCTGAATATAATCACTATGGTAACTGTAAGATTTGTTTACATGGAAAAAGACTATTAGAAATATATATATAAATTTAAATAAGTGGTTTTCTTTCTAGGGGAAAAAAAAAAATCTCCCTATACTGCCTCCTATTTCTCTTGCTTCCATGTCCTGCATCCCCACCAGGCAACAAGCCACGTTTGGAAAGCTCCTCATCACACAACCCCAACAGCCTGTTGTTGTAAATTCATAAATAGTTTACTTTTAATGAGAAAGATACACGCAGTATTTTAGATCTTAACAGCTATTAAATAAAGATCACAGGGAGGGCAATTAAAACATGATTTTTTGAAAGATACTGTCATTAAGTCACCAAAATAACAAGCCCCACATACAACCTATAACAACTATACAGTAAGACTTAGTTTGGTGCTCAGAAACTCAGATCAACCTAGAAATTAAAAGTCTGCAAAAGTCTGTTTATAATTTCCAGCAGCAAACATAGTTCTAGGTACACATTTTACATAATACTCATTCACAGACAGTAGGCACAACTCTGATAGTGCAAGACCCCACACAGAGACTGCTCTTCTCTATTACTAAATAGCAAAGAGATTATGTATCACAGGTCCATAACAATTATCTTTTTATAAGATTCACAGTATTTTGAAATGAGATTTACTGCAGCCCAGCAGGACCAGGAGCTGAATTACACGTGGGTAACAGTAACATATACAGCAGTTTGAGTGAGACATATCAGCAAAATGATTAAAAAGCCTAACACACCCAGCTGTTAAAGACTACCTTTAGGTACACAGATATGTGCCACACACAGAAGAAATAATTCTGTTCCACCAATATGACTTTTATAGAAAAAAAAAATCATATAGTACATTTATTATAAAAAGTGTAGAAAGGCATTAGAAAAATGAGTTAACAATGAAGTATGCAAATACTACACAGCACTGGGATGAAAACGAACCTGTCTGAAAATCTTTCTGCACCTTACAGCAATGATTTCACTGCAGAGAATCTCTTACATGCACCCCCCTCCAACCATATCATTATTCATTCAACGAAACTCCTATTAGCAAACAGAAAGTAAGCAAATCTACCGTTTATCCTCTATTCGAGTAAACACGGCTGTATAGCCAGCGCTTCGCCTGCAACGTTACTTTCTCAAGCAGGGTGACTGTCCCCTGCTCCTCCATGAAGCGAGCTCAGCCCAGGCAGCCATGTCCTTATTCTCCTAGAAACAATGTTTCTGAAGGAGAACAACCCCCACTCTGCGAACTTACAGTCTCTCCCAGCATAACGCCGCGGAGCAAAGCCTGCCCCACGGTCAGCAAACGAGCTAAGGCACCAAAACACAGCAGCGAGGGCGAAGCACCCCGCAGCCTGGATCTGCACCAGCGCCGAGCCTCGCACCGGGGTCGGGACGGATGGACTGACAGAACAGCACCGCTTCGTGCAACCCTCCCTTCTTTCCCTTCCCAAGCACACAAGCGAGTGTTTTACCTTCATGATGAGCTCAGGCTGCGGTAAAAGCCTCGATAGGGACTGAGCGGACGAGGCTGGACCTGGAATTTAAAACAAAGCGCTAAGGCACCGCACCAGTCGCTCGCACCGGGCGGGG
>VXBZ01000813.1:0-32527 GCA_013399135.1 Heliornis fulica
CCTCTATCTGGCCGCAACACCAGACAAACTAAAGAACCCTGTTTGGCACACATTGTACAGCTTTTCTTCTCATGAGTATCCTGTGGACCTAGTGCAACAATTCTGAATGCATCAGAAAGAGAGCCAGGTTGATCTCTTATATTAACAGAGAATAAATAAGAAATGAGGGTGATGAGGGTGGTAAATGTAAGCCAAAAGATGAGACAATGCTACTGATTTTGAACTGATGGTACATTCCTTCTCCACAGCCTACCTGGTGATTCTCACCTGTCCCATGAGAATTGCCAGGTTGCCATCAGCTGAGCATCTGGGAAAGTTACACCGTACAGGAGGAAGAAAAAAATTTCCTGGAGCACAGAATTTGTGTAATATAGGTATGGTGCACCAGGCATGAGCAACAAACAGATAGGCAAAATGGTCTTTATTAATTACAGGATCACAGTCAACTGGATGTTGCGTTAAAAGGGCTATACCAAATTTGTCGTTATGGGCCTGGTCAAGCCTCATACTCGGGACTATGACAGCTTGGATGCACAAATTACAAAATATAATTTATCATTATAGATCTGGTCATACCCCTTCGATACGGGACTACCACGATTCAGACAGTGTGCCCACTCTATCGTTATGGGTCTGGTCACACCCCGCCCTTGACACGGAACTACCCTGGCTCAGATGCACGAAGAGCGAAAGGCACCGTCAGCCTAGCTGCGTTATTGAACTACCACGGCCGTCCCAACAGGGTTTGGTCACATTCAAGAAGAATTAGCTGGAAAAAAGCCAGTTTGTTGCATCAGCAGATTCATGGGTTCTTTGGATTGCCAGTGATGAATGCACTAACTGCAACACACTCATAAGTGCAAAAGATCCTAACTAATAACATGTTATAAAAGTATATGGGACCTAAGCTATATGGTGACTCTATAGAGATTTCTAAGTTTCCTGAGAACGCATTTAGCGTAACTGTTTGAATCTTACCCAAAGGTGTCCCAATGGGAGGGAAGAGAGGCTCATCCCATGGCTGGTCCCAGAGATCAGGATGGTACATGATGGTGTCATCCAGTACGCGATGGTATCTTTCCTAATGTGATGGTATCATCTTCCCTAATGACCCCTTTCCCATATGCTATTTTTCTGTCATTTCTTATGTCTAAAGTAAAGCTTCAGTGACTCTAGTTGTAAATATCTTTAATGTGATTGGTGTAAAATTCTCTGGCTTGGTGTTTAAAGTATTGTTACAGAGTAACAAAAATTTAGAGTGCATGCTCAGTGAGGAGTAGTAGCTCCTCGGATGCAGGCGACTTGTGGGGTGGAGGTGTGGTTTTGTATTATAATGACATTGTAAGGAGTAAAGTTAATTAGCGAATGCCAGTTTGTCAAAATCATGACAGGTTGTTGGCTCAGGTGGCAAACTTGCAGTTTGTTAGTTGTGTTTAACCTTCAAGCTCCATCATTATGATAGAGTTTAGTTGTGGTGTCTCCATTTCACTCCATCTTCCATGTGTGCAATCTTAGAGCCAGACACATCAGACTCCTCTGACATTAATGACTTTTGAAACAGCCTTGGAACTTTTTGCAAATAAGGATTTTTAGGAACTTTGTGATGATAAGAAAGCTCTGCACAACAGTTGCTCATCCCCCTGGAATGCCTTTGCAAATACTGAACCTTTCTTGGAAATGTAAGCACAGATTTGATTTTTAAGTTACCCCTGGAAATTATGCCACACTGGATCACTGTACAGAGAAATTCAGTAAATAACTTTTGTGTTAAAATTACCCTGCTTTGCTGTGTGCATACTCAAAAATATTTTAGTGGTGTTGGATAGAATCTGACTACAATATGGAATGACGTTTGGTTCTGTAGCCTCAAAGAACAATGTAATGCAATGGCATTCTTTCTCTAATCACAATTAATTCAGAAAATCTCATTTTTTTCCTGCTTTAAAAATAGTATGTAATTTAAATAAATAATAAGAAAAAGATATAGAGGGTCTAATAAATTATTGAAGGAATATAGGTTTTGGACCATTCACATTTTCATAATTCATATGCTTTGCAAAATAAGAGAGCCTAGAAAATTATATACTCAATAATAACCGTCAAATGGCCCTCATTCTTATTTTAACACTAAGGAGATGTACTAATATTAAATATGTTTTTGGTACTGAGCAAATTATTCTTCTTTTCTGACAGAGTAATACTATTAGAGTAATATGCCCCTGATGCCTAATCGGCATCTAACTGAACAGTGATTATTACTGTCAAGGAAAACAGAAGTCAAATACACGTAATTGGTTTCAGCTCTGTCATCTAACACAGTATGGAATACAAAGTTAGTGTCTAATGGGGAAAATTTAAATCTGACTATAAAGTTTAAAAAAGCAAGCATAATAAAAGTAATTTATGTATTGAACAAGTACAGAACTTTCATTAATATCACAGTGCTGTTAAGCAAATAAAAGAGAATCTAATTACATGGAAATATGCCATTTCCAGATAACTTCAGCTTTTTTATGTGAAGTTTGTAAAGGGGCATACAAAGCCGGTATAGCCACTTTGTATGTCAAAATCTTGCTATAATATGATTGTATATTGGTACAGTCATCAAAGTCCTAGAATCAATAAACAGAAATCACATTTCCGTTGATTTTCTTTGAGGAAAGATTTCACCTGTGAAAATTCATTCTACCTGAACACAGTTATATAAACTATTCCTGGAGGGGAAACCTGACTTACATAGTTACTAGTTTATCACCTGTGGTTATGCATTTTTCACAGAATCACAGAATGGTGGAGGTTGGAAGGGACTTCTGGAGGTCCTCTGGTCCCAAATCCCTGCTGTAGTAAGACCACCTACAGCCAGTTGCCCAGGACCATGTCTAGATGTTTTCTGAATACCTCTGGTATTCAGAAAGGAGACTCTCTAACCTCTCTGGCCAATCTTCCAGTGCTCAGACACCCTCAGAGTGAAAAGTTGTTTCCTGATTTTCAGAAGGCAACTCCTATGTTTCATTCTGTGCCCAATGCCTCTTGTCAGTGAGCAGCAGTGTGAAGAAGCTTGTCTGTGTCCTCTCTGCACCTTCCCTTCACTTGTTTATATACATTGATAGGATACTTCCTGAGCCTTTTCTTCTCAAGCCTGAAGAGTACCAGTTCTCTCAGCCTTTCCTCACAGGAGATGAGTTTCAGTCCCTTAAGCAGGTTTCTAGCTGGGTGACCCCCCACCATATATTGGTGCATGAAGCTCTTCAGTTCTAGTGGTGGAAGTATTAGTTAACCTGGCCTAACCTGTAGATCTGAAAGTATCAAGATCAAAAAAAGGCAAAGAATTCATTGCCTTCTTCCAATTCCAGAGGACTTAAGAACAAGACTGGGATCCCCCAGAGCTGAAGAAGTCCTTTGGGGAAAGATAAGCCCCCTCTGTAGGACAGGGACATGAGCTCCTCAATGCTTATTCTGTGATTAAAGTACATATCTGGGCTTTAGGTATTCTGTAATCTCTGCTTTAGAAAACTGGAGAGCATGGGGCTGCAAAACAGGTTGTTAGGTGAACAGATGGGATGCCAGACTTTAGTCACAAGCTACCCAGATTACAAACTGGCCTTAGTAATAATGCACACCAAGGCCTAGGATCCAAATACTCTGGAATCCCTACCAAGTAATGAAAACTCACCTGCACTTTTTAAAACTGATGTGCTACTATGAATGGTTTCTGTTTTTAATTATTCCCTCACAGTATTCTTGACCAGCTCCAGTTATTCCTGTAAGATTTGCTCAGCTGCTGTTGACATTTAAATAAGTTTGATACTTAGTTTTAATTACTATATTCTGAATATTCACAGACTATACATTTAAGAACTTTAATAGATATTCCTTTATGACATTACCCATCACAATTACTGCATCTCACTTTGTAATTATATCGTATAAATGTGATTGCATGTTTTTACACTAATTACACAATTACAGATAATTTCATGAATTATGGAAATACACAAAGAGTGACTAAGCTTTACTGAAAGAAAAGAAATAAGTAAATCTGTAAAATAAAAATGTCCATAAGAAAGCACTGACAAAGTGAAAGGATTCTATTCAAAGTTTCTCAAATCAAGTACTTCCTTCCAAAAATACCTTAGTATAAGATACGCATTATATTAGCTGAATTCATGGTTAATTTGCAAACATTAATTTACTGCATGTACTAAATCTACTGCAATTTCTTCTAGAAAAAAGCCTTCTTGCAGTCATAAGCTCTGTTATGAAGATGTTAGGAAGAAATTCTTTACTATGAGGGTGGTAAGACCCTGTCACAGGTGGCCCAGAGATGTTGTGGAAGCCCTATCTCTGGGAGTGTTCAAAGTCAGGTTGGATAGGTCTTTGGGAAACCTGGTCTAGTGGACGGTGTCCCTGCCCATGGCAGGGGGTTGGAACTAGATGATCTTTCAGGTCCCTACCAACCCAAACCATTCTGTGATTCTATGACTCTTAATTCTGCAAAAATGTCATTGAAACCAATTACATACCTGTGTTCTAAGAATATATGTACTAAGTATGAAAATGTAGAATTTGAAAGCTTTAAAAATGAACTGAAGATACAGTTGGAAAACACAGAACTTATCATCATGTACTGCAAATTCTTTATTGACTTTAAACTCTGTAGTCAATTGAATATTTTCATAACAAATCAGAAGAGGGTGAAAAGTAAGACCAGAGGATCATACAGTATAGCCTATACAGTGAAGGTGACATCAGCATCTGAAAAGACCAATAATATGTTTTTTTGATTGAAAAATCACGTGTTTTCTGTAATAACAAAAAAAAAAATCACATAATCAAGTCATGAATCTCGTGATCAGTCTCCTCCTGAACTTTTTAAAAAAATAGCATGATGAAAATCAGAGAAGTCTTTATACCAACAATTTTGTTGATTAAGGCTAAAAGACCAGATAAAGGCAAAAGAACAGTATATATACCTACTGTCCAAGTGGATTTGAGCATATAAATGGATTTAAGTAAACTGAGCCAATTTTTTCAAACATTTATGCAACTGCCTATCTTTACTTATATTTATAGTATTTTATTTATACCAAAAAGTTCTAACAGAAATGCTTGTCTATTCTTGATTATATAAACTTCTTTTTAACTTACTGTAGCATTCATTTATATGTTTATATAATAATACAAAAATCTCTAAGATGTCAAAAGAAAACATTTATGCTTACTTTGCCCATTTTGCAAATGGGCAAAGTAAGCATAAACATTTGGTAGTTTTGCATTGTGGCTTCTTTAAGAAGCACCTAGAAAGTTTCTTAAGGGGTCCAACAAAGAACACCACCAGAGAAGGGAGTGAGAAGATGTAAGAAACTTTGCAGACACCAAGGTCAGTGAAGAGAGGAGGAGGAGGAACTGAGAGAAGATTCCCTGCAGCCCATGGACAATACCATGGTGAAGTGGGTGTCCTCCCGCAGCCCATGGAGGACAAAGAAACCCCATCTGCAGCCCAGGGAGAGGCACCTGGGCCAGGCAGGAGCCCACCATGGAACAGGTGGAGGAATAGGGAATAATCTGTGACCTACATTGGAGCAAGCCCCTGGCAGCACCTGCAGCCCATGGAGAGATATAAGAGGCAGAGAGAGAGACAGAAGCCCACATTGGAGCAGGTTTTCTGGGTGGGACTTGTGACTCTCTGGGGGACCAGGCTAGGGTCAGCAGCCTNAGGGTCAGCAGCCTGGGACTGAGACATTCTATGAGTTTATAGCAGTGACCCACACTGGGGCAGTTGGTGAAGAACTGAGGCCCTGTGCGAGAGGACTCATGTGGAGAGGTCACAATGAGAATTTGTAGTGTTGGGTTGTGAATAGTGGTATGAAATTTTGAAACTCCAAATGTTGCTTTCTGCGCCTAGGATGGAGTAATGCCAGGCACAAGTGTAAATCAGGAGAGTGGCTGGAGAGCAGACCTGCAGAAAGGGGTCTGGGCATGCTGGCTGACACTAAGCTCAGTATGGGTCAGCAGTGTGTCCTGCTGGCCAAGAGGTCATCGAACTCACTATATGCAACCAGTCAGTGTCTAAGACGAAGCACTCTGCATTGATGAGGCTACACCTTGAATACTGTGTTCAGTTTTGGGCCCATTGTTACAAGAAAGACTTTGAGGTGCTGGTGACTGTCCAAAGGAGGACAGCAAAGCTGGTGAAAGGTATAGAAAACAAGCCTTATGAGGAGCAGGTTCTTTAGCCTAGAGAACAGGAGGCTGAGAGGAGACCTTATTACTCTCTACAAATACCTGAAAGGAAGTCTCTTCTCCCAAGTAACAAGTGGTAGAACAAGAGGAAAGAAATGGCCTGAAGTTTTGCCAGGGGAGGCTTAGATTGGATATTAGGAAAAGTTCTGCACCAAGAAGGTTATCAACCATTGGAACAGGCTACCCAGGGAAGTGGTGAAGTCATCATCCCAGATGGTACAGTTTAGAATTGGTGCTTAGGGACATGGTTTAGTGGTGGAGTTGGCAGTGTTAGTTTAACAGTTACACTCAATGATCTTGAAGGTCTTTTCAAACCAAAACAATTATATGATTCGGTGAATAAAAGATTGAATTAAAGTTCACATAGAAAATTTTAATCAGGAAGAAGATTAGCATTAAGTGGCTATTTCTCCCTTTTAATTAGAAGTATTATTTCCCGGTGTTTTTATTCCAGCTGAATGAGAGATCGGTAATTCTGTATATGCTTTGACTATATTTTGTAATTGCTTCTAGAAAAATAATTAATAACCTGTTTACCCTTTAATCCCCAGTATCTCTCTCAAGAAAGATATTTAATGCTACTAAATGCAGTAGGTGTAAGCTAACACACCAAGAATTTATCATGAGTTAAAAAGTGGAAGATAAGAATAATATTTCTTTATAATGCCATATTTTCAGCTGGTGAACTGCTGAATTATGGGGCACGCTGGTAGCATGTAGTGCAAATTACAGAATACTGACAGAAAAAGAACAAATCAGGGAAATAATCTGGCTAAAGCATAGGTGTGGTGTCACTGGTAGCTAATGGAAAGTCAATACTTTTGTCTTTTCTATTACAACAAAGACAACAACATATAAAATGAAACTGGATACACCTGAAACAGTACATTGTAAATATAAAAACCAGGTCACAACATACAGCAGAGAATTGAAAAGATGATCCTTACCACCTTAACCTTTTCCTACTAACAGTCAAAGATAGAGAAGTGAATGAGATTCCTCCATCTAATATCCATTGACAGAAAAAAGAACAAAACACTTCTCAGCTGTGAAGTGTGATTTGTAGCAAACACAAAAAGAATTGGAAAATAGATATGTGGAAGGCTTGGGCACAAATATTATCAGTGTTACAGATTATACTGCAGTAAAGTAGGGTAGCATTGCTCCGGCCATGATGATCTAGCACCTCAGGTAAGACAGTTTCATTGTGAGACATAATAGCTTTTGTTAGACCAGCTGAGATTCATCTGAGCATAGATGCAGACAGGCCTGAGATGTTCTACTATGCTGTTTCTAACCATAGTGGTTGGAGTCTGATAAAAGAACCTGCGTCTCTACACAACCTTGTCTTGGACAACTTCTAGTCCACCAACTACTGATATAAGGAGAATTGTTTCTGAAACTCATCTCCTCCCATGTGTTTTTAGAACTTTAACTTATTTTTTAAATATTTGTGGTGGTTATTGAGTTACCTTGTCCCTCTATAGATCTAAATTAACTAGTTTTTTTTTTAGAAATGCAAGGATCTTTCGACATAGGTTCTAGAAGTACAAGGAAAGGTATATAAACAGTGCATCTCTAATGAAAGCATACATAGGGCAGGCTTTATCTGAATAATTTACAGGAAGTTCTCTTTGCTCTTTGCAAAGGTCTTTAAACTCAAATACAGAACAATTTTTGCTGCTGACCAGCTTTAACTGTTTTATCACACATATTTAGAAGTAAGCCTACTTAGTACCAAACATATTTGCTGCCACAGAAGCGTAAGAGAAGAGGTTCTTGAAGCTGCTCTGAAGCAGAAGCTGTAGAAAATATTAGTAGATAAAGGAGATAAATGAAGCCTCATGAAAGAATCTCAAGTTATACAAATCACAAGTGAAATTGCTTTTTAAAACTAAATGTGTGCTCTGGAACCATGCAAAAGTGATACTGTACTATTTTATTGGTTGAAAAAAAATCATATATCACCTTAATAATAGTCAACTATGGGTCATAAATAGTATATCTGTAATATTAGCTGAAGGAGAACTAGGTCACTAAATTAAAAACTCTCAAGCAAGCATAGAAATGCTTGCCTTGAAACAGACATCATGAAAAATAGCAGGCTGTCATGAAACAAATCTATGATAGCATTTAGGAACATAGCAATGAAATGATAGCATACCCAGAGCTCACTTTTAATTGCCAAATTGAGTTATTCAATTGTTGATGTAACAACAGTCACTGTCAGTTTATTTTTCCCTCAGCTGTCACTCCCTTAAGAGAAGTAAAGATGAGGGAGATTGACCTCTGCCGTCTCTTTGACTCTTCATGTGGTAGGAAGACATTAGCAGAGAATAATTGTAATGTTTTTCAAAATCATTCAATTAAGAAATCAAATATTTATGTTTGATCTCCACAGAAAAAATATGTATAGAAGAAAAACATTGGTGAGGCATTACTTACATGACCTTACCTTACTGGTACAGAAAAAAATGCTCTAACTGCAAAAACTTTTATTATATTTTTCTGTTTTCTAAAATTAAATAATGGGTTAAGTATTTCCAGTTTAAATATTGTTTATGGTATCATTTCTATAAAATATATATTTCATGTCAGTCACAAATGTACTTTAATTTTCAGTTTGAATTGACAACTTTGTGTTAAATGTTGTGGTTTTGTGGGGTGGCTTCATTAAGAAGCATCTGGAAGCTTCTGTAGTCCAACACAGTAAAATACCAGCCAGGCTTTCAAGGCCATTGCTGACAAGGCCGGCCGGAGCAATCAGCACCGGTCACAGCGCCTCTGGGAACACATTTAAAGGGAGAATAATGCAAACAGATGCATTTTGCCACCAAAGAAGGGAGTGAGAAGATGTAAGAAACTTTGCAGACACCAAACCCATGGAAGACGAAGAGACCCTGCTTGCAGCCCATGGTATCATAGACACTGTGGAGCAGGGGGAGGAACATAGAAGACGTTGTGGCAAGTCAGGCCCAAAGACTATATACACTCAATATCTAGACATTATCTCATAAAGCTTTTGAAATTAATTTAAGATTTTAAAAAATGAAACACTGATTCCAATGACCTATGTTCAGAGTAGTACTGATCAATGACCCAATCAGAGTAGAAAGGATTCAGCTGAAAGCACACAGTGCTTACAGTATTCATTGTCTTTCTGGATCAGTATCTGAGCCATCTGTTAAAGTCCAGTACTGGCAGGTAGAAATTGCTGAAGGCTATTTGATGAGTGATACGGCGCTGATAGAAAAGCTCAGTGCCCAGTAGCTGTGTTACAAGTATCTATATAACAAAAGTCATCATCACAATTGGCATTTCTACACCTATTCCAAGACAGATATTAGCTAAGAATGAAATATACTGATGCTGGAGGCTTTTAGCCACAGAAGTTTTTCCTTTAAAATTCCCATGTCATCATGATTAACATGGTTTCATCCCTGATCAATCTAGTATAAAACGATTGATGCTACATCAGCTACTAAAATGTCTAAATCTACTTGTTCTTAATGCTTTAGTCTCAAAAGGTGATCCTTAGGTGAAAAAAGAAAAATCAATCAGATAGCATGGAAAATCACTAGTCATTTTTATCTTTGATGAAACTTCCTAGGGAGACAGAAACCCAATAATTTTCAGTCATTCCTGAATATGAAATTTGCTCACACATTCTATATAATATTCCTTCCTCATGAAGGATCTTCAAAATAAAATATGGAACAGACACTAACACCAAATTTTGATTATCAGATTATAGAATGTTCATCTGTTTTGTGACTTAAAATATGTATGTTATGTGATTTTAAACATAATGAATCATTGCCTGCTTTCCACAATATTTAAATATTGCAGGAGAAAAGCATTCACACTTCACCCTAAAAATCTAGAGAAAGGAAAACACTGATGGCAGACAATCTGGACAACACCATTAGAGTATTAATTACCTAGACTGAAGACTCTATGAATTTCAGCCATTTGATGTATTGTGTATTAACTAGTTATGAGAATGTATGTATGAAAAAAAATGGATGGATGGATGGATGGATGGATGGATGGATGGATGGATGGATGGATGGATGGACGGACCCAAAGCATAGTGATGAATGGTGTTACATGCAGCTGGCAGCCAGTCACAAGTGGTGTTCCCCAGGGCTCAGGACTGAGGCAATATCTCTTTAATATCTTTATTGATGATCTGCATAAGGAAATCGAGTGCACCATCAGTTAGCAGACAACACCAGGTTGGGTGGAAGTATTGATCTCCTTGAGGGTAGGAAGACTCTATGAAAGTATCTGGACAGGCTGGGCTGATGGGCCAAGACAAACTGTATGAGGTTCAGTAAGGCTGAGTGCCATCTCCTGCATCTGAGTCACAACAACCCCATAAGAGTGGATTGAGATATTTAAAATATAGGTTAGAATTGGTTTAGAGATGGAGTTGGCAATGCTAAGTTAGCAGTTGGAGTTGATGATCTTGAAGGTCCTTTCCAACAAAAGTGATTCTATAATTCTAGGATTCTATGAAATAGACCGTATTCCAGTTCATCAGAAACTACTTTATACATGATATTTGGTAGTTTATCCTGCCTTATGATGGTCAAGTTTTCTGAAAACTGTGAATACCAACAGCAGCTGCAAAAAGATTCGATGCATGTGGAATAGGTTTCAAGTCAGCATAGGAAACCATGACACTTTTAGACTGGGATATAAAGATTATAGCTGTGTACAGTGGTATATAATAAATATACAGTGGTACATAACATAAAGCAGTAAGAGCATTTCAAACTTTCTATAAGTTGCATGTTTCATACAAACTTGAAGAATCCCACTAGAAGATATATATCCACTTGAAATATGATTAGCGAATTCAGAAATAAAAAAGCTAACACACCTGTTAAATCTCCAGAACTTCCTCAGACACACTGGATTTTCAAATTCAGAGTCCTTGTGTAATAATGTTTACATTACTGAGGAATTTTATGGACAACAGCTTTGTATTAGTTTTTCCATTCAGAGTTTCAAACCAATTGAGATACTTAAAAGAATTATAACAGACTTGGGGAAAAAAAATGCAATTAAAGGAGAAGTACATGAGACCTGCAAGAATAGAGCAGGATTCTGCTTATTTTAGTAGATAAGAAAGGAGGGGAAATAAAAGTGGACTAGAGCACCTTACATTCAGAAAAAATAATCTTTATCAAAATTTGAATAACAGCAAGTTATTTGTAGATTTTAACAGTTAAATAGCCATCAGTTTACCATGTAATATAGTTTGGGTGTAGGATTTTACAGATTTACAGATACCTGGAACATAGATTAATATTTGGTTTTTACGGGGTTAGGTGCATGAGAGGGTGCAATGCAATGTAAGTTATGCCACAATATGCAATTAAGCTGAGAATACAAAATGAGGTGATGCAAAGGAAAAGATTCTGAATTCTTTAAGACTGAGGGTATATGGACATCTAATATATCGCCAGAAATGTCACATTTGGTGAGATTCAATATCCTGTATGGCTATTGCTCGCTTTTGGAGAAGTGTTCTTTAATATTTTGTATTTCAGAAGCCAATAAAATTCATGCATGATTTTATTAAACCATCTGGTTCCAGTATAATTTCTACTCCTAAAAAAAAATCACACAGGAAAGATTCTCTTTTGTCATTGTGAATCTCAACCATCATGAGAATCTCAGTCTAGAAAACAGATATCTTTCATTATTCTAAGCCACCTTTTCTTCTGCTTTTGAATTATCGGAGTACCCCATATTAGTTATCCAAATCTTGGCTAATTTGCCAGTTCAAATTTTTCTTTGATAAAGTATGCATAGGATTTGAACAATTTCACATTAAGGCTCTAAACTGAAAATACTGGAAAGTAGTATTGTAAACGACAGCTTAGTAAATTTTGCAACATTCGTTACTATTTTAACAATGAGCTGTGTTTTCTGATTATAGTGGTAATCCTGTCTCCATACTTTGCCAAGTATTTTTAAACTTGCTATGGCAAGTGCTGTTTCATAAAAACAAAGTAAAGTAAAAATGAAACGAAACAAAACAAAACAATCATGCTGCATATAATTCTGAGGAATCCGTTTTAGCAGAGATTATAGATTTCATAAACCATGTTGACACAAAAGAGCAGCTACTAAAATTTTCCTATTTCTAGAAAATCTCAAGCATATTTTTTTTCTGGAGGGACAGAATTTTTTTGGTCATTTTCTCCCTTTTGCTCTCCCATTTAAAGTTGTTTCCAGATCACAAGGACACAAAAAGTTCACAAGAAATAGCAAAATCCTGACCAAAAACTGTTTAGTCCTACTGTTTAATCTGGTCATAAGAAAAAAAAATGTTTTTAAAACAATAATAAAAAATTCTGAATATGCACGGTTAACTTTTAATCTAAACAGTAGAACAGTAATAAGCATTAGTTTTTAATATGCATAACACTTAAACCTCTAAGTTGATTGAGACAGAATTAAAGTTGTGCAAAAATCTTAAAAGGCACAGTTCAAAATCAGTAATAAATCTGAAAAAGAACGAATAACAGATATGTAAAACATAAAAAGAAAAAATATGGAATAAGCATCAATCGAGTAAGAATTAGAAGGAAATGATGTATCAAGATGGACAAATTCAGTAAACTAAATAACAGTCATGCCCAATCCTTTTTCCACCCTTAGGAGCTGGAAAATCAATACATAAATAGGAAAACTCAACTTCACAAAATTCCAGAATTCTGGATTTCTTTTGCCTAATGTCACTACAAGAAATTGATTCTATTAACTTTCAAATGTTTTTAAAAGATGCAAATACCTACAACAGCAGATACCAACTACTACCTTGCAACAGCTAAAACCAGTGTGTTATCAACACTCTTCTCATACTAAATCCAAAATACAGCAACATCATCTGCTAGAAAAAAAAACAAAACTCATTCTCAGCTGAACCCAAGATACACATGGTTGCTCACTTCCACCTCCTCCCCCATCAGTGGAATAGGGAAGAGAATCTAAGGAAATCGCTAAAACTCATGGGTTGGGATATAATTATATAAAAAAACCCCTTGATTAGTCTGGGTCAGTCATCCTGGCTTTGTCCCCTCCCACCTTCTTGTAAACTTTATCCCACATGAAAATCAGGATATTTCCACATAGTTCAACATTATGATGCAAAAGTAATCACACATGCACTGGACAGAATTGCTCAGTCAATGCGAAACATGTCATTTTCTAAACTTCAAGTGCTTCAGTTTGCGACTGTCATTATAAACATTGAATGAGGGCTTCCTATCCTAACTCTACCATTATTTTATTAAAGGAAATGTAACTTATACATAGCATAACACTTTTCGCAACAAGAAGAATTGATCCATTTCACCACTGGATGGCAAATGTCCATTATTTAGCTATAAGAGAGGCAGAGAAAGATTTTTGCCACAGCAAGCAGTGGATTAGATCAAGAGATGCTACATTTAAGATATACGGGAGGATCAAAGGGAGGTCCTGTTTGGTCCATGAAATAGAGGAAAAGGGTATTTTCTTGTGCCAGCACAGAACAAAACCAAGTTACTGAGCTAAAATCAGACTTGATTTAAAATCAGACTTGAAAACTCAGCTTGGACTTCACGACTTCAGCTAAAGCGGAAGTCGTGAAGTCCAAGCTGAGTTTCCCTCAGTTCTCCTACAGCAAATGGTGTAGCTTTCTCAGGGAAGCACCCCCAGTGCTGCACTGAAAAGCAAACTGCTTGAGCAATTTCCTTGTCAGCAAAACCCCACTGACTCTACGAGCGAACAAACTGTTCTGACAACTTCAGCATCTTTTTACCTGAAGAGAAAGAAGTGAGCATTTTTGAATGCACTGAATTCAGGTTAGCTGATTTTAATTTCATGGAACACAGAAAAAGTAATTTTCTGTCAGAGATGTGCTTCTGATAAATGTCAGACACTAATACATGGAAGGTGATTATATTCTTTAACACAATTCAAATAATTATAAATAAGATGAAGTTGTTGTAAAACTACATATTACAAGTAAAAACTAGCTCTTTCTACATTACTTTGCCACCAAGATTGATTAAGCATAGAATTATTTTAAAGAGATGAAATATTAATTTGTATTAATAAGTCAGGCAAACATTATATTGCTTTGAAATTTCTTTGAAAATTACTTACAAATGTCTAACAACTAGAGGTTGAAGTTATGCTAGTATAATAATTTGCTATCTTATTCATGCAGAAGACAATTATTAATGACTTCCATTACTGCAGTTAAAATGCATAAATTCAATCTTATTGATGGATTTGAATGTACTTATTTTCCAAGTTTAAGCTATCACACATTAAAGTGAGGGCTTATTTAAATATTGTTAACAGAAATATGCTTTAAAGTATTAATATTTAAAATCCCAAGACGATCGTAAAGTTGCAGAGACAATCGACACTTTCTAAACACCTGGTTATTGTATTCTTAGCAAAGTGTGATTGATCCAAACATGGGAGAAGTGTTACATTTTTTTGGCAATAAGCCCTTTCTTACTGAATGACAAGTTTTCTAGTTCATCACCTTGAACATAATTTCTATTACCCGAAGCAGATATGTGTTTCTGTATTTCATCAGAAATCTCAGCATTACATAGTCAACCATCGATGAAGTTGTTGGGTTTTTTTCCAAAACAGGGAAAACATGTATAGCATTCTCAATTTCACTTCATCTAGTTAAGTGAAGCTGTTCTGTTTCAAATCCAAAAGAAGACATTTCTGACTGAGTTTCTGAAGTCAAGTGGTCTGTTTTGTTTTCTCAATGTGTCATGAAGAGAACTGATTTTCCTCTGTATTTGTCTCTGATTTTAACATTGACTTTAATGGGCTGACTTTAATACTGTCTCCGAACAACCTGAAGATTCCTGGATCATTGAAATTTGAATCACTGAACTTTGGGCTCTATGTCTAGTTCATGCTAGACAGCATTTATTTACAAATGCTGCAAGATTAACCCAAACTGGGATGATTCCTTAATTGATCTATAATTTAGGTATTTCAAAAAAATTTTGCAGTAAGAAGAACTGACATATTGCTGCACAGCTCTGAAAACAAATCAAAGCACACACTGAGAAAGGAACTTTTCTCATTAAAGAGAGTGATTTTTAAGAAAACGTATGCAAATACAGATTTTTCTAAGTCTGATTTGATGGCTATTGCTTTGGATAGTAAATAAAATTATACATAATTCATGTTCGTGGACCCCAGGAAACATAGTGAAAAAATAAATATTTTAAACTGAATTTGCTTTCAGAAAGAAACATATTACTAAGTTTACTTTTGATTGTCCCAGGTTGCCAAAAGATTCATTTCAATCAAATGGATAACTTTTAATCCCAGTTCTTTAAGTCCTCTGTGTGTAACGTGCCAAATACATAACAGGTTCTTTTATGTAACTGCTCTTTTTTCTCAGTATGACCTTTCAGTATTAAGCATATGTATTTTTATAAGTTTATTTTCAGAAAATATTTGCCAGAATGATCTATGTAAACCTTATTCATATATTTTAAATTTGTGCTTAGCACTATTTAGTACTGAACACCAAATAATCTTAAAGATAAATTACTCTGGAGCTCTGATCTCCATTTATTCCCCACTGTAAATTATTTTCCTCACTCTGTCAAAAATCAGAACATGCATAGTGGAAAATATAGCACCTAATATTTGTTTTTCTATATTGTAATTTTTTTGCCATATGTTTTGAAAATGGATAGAACTGCTTTTGCAGAGGAAATCCTGGAGTAAAGTTTCAAAAATGTCTTTGTGTGACTACTTTAGTATCTTTGCCTCATTTGCAAATAATCATGTCTGGTTCCATTTTTAAGGGGTGAAATAAAATTTAATTTGTTGCTTGAAAGGGCACATTAAATATTATATAACAACTTACTGATAAAGAATGGTAGAGACAAATATGTAGCGTAAATTATGATTTCATGGATGTTTTTAATTTGGAACATATTACATGCATTTTAATGCTGTTCATATTCTTCAAGGTTGTTTGAAAATGACTAGTTGTCACAGCAACTCAATTGTCACAAAATCTGGCCTAATTTTCCATTAGTAGTGTTAGAAGTTTAGCATGGAATCAGTTTCAGGGAATGACTCAGGTTCAAAATTTCCAAACTGAAAGGTCTGAATTCTCAGCAAACTTTTGACAGAGTCTTATTTCAAATCTGCTTTTTCTGCAACTAAAAGCTCTGAATCAAGAATCCAAACCTTAAAAGGAGAGGAAGAACATCTGCAAGTCAAAGAAGGCTCTATTCGAGCACATGCACATGTTTAACATGTAAGGCAACTGAAACAAACACCCGAGCATTTAAAATTTATTTAACCACAGGTGGTTATTAGATCAAGTGTTATGATAACCCTCCACAGAGCATTCTCTTTGGAGAGAATTCAATTAAAAAAAAAACAAACTAGAAAATGCCACTTCTACTCACCACATCTTCTCCCTCTATTTAACAGTGTTTTTCTGTCACTGAAAAGAAAATACATTATTTAGTTATGTAATTTTCTGGACTTTATAAATAGGCTCCTTTTCAACATTAGAACAGGCAGTTACTTTTGATAAATGATGAAAATTTGCTTTTCCAGAATACATTTATTTTTTTACTTCTTTTTTCCTAAAAGTCTAACTTGGTCACCATTTTCTTAATCTTTATACCTTTTACCCACAGTTAACCTCCTTCTCTCATTCACATTCACTCCTTTCTGATAGCCAGCAAGATTGTTGGGTGAATTCTTCTATAATGAGTTATTTGATTTTACATTTGAGCATTTCGCTGCAATTTTCCTGCACCAAAGAAGATTCAAGAGAATTACCTTGAAAGTTCAACCCAGAATAACACTGAAATAAATTAGATCAATATCGTAATAGGTAATATCATGCTTTGTTAAACTAAAAGAATCCTTAGAAACAATTAACAAAAGTCTCAACAAGATTAGGTGCACAAAGAATATTTTTTTTTTTTTTACGTGAGGTCTACTTTTATGAGAAGCATGGAATGACTAGTTGTGCTGTACAATCAATATCATAACTGGAAAATAAAATAACTGAACTTACTTACTGATGAGTCAAAATTCTAGTGATTATTAAGTACTCCTCGGCTATACCAGAGTGAATTTTGGGTATACACGACCGGTTTAAAATGGACATGCTTAGAAGTTTCTGCAGACAGCCAATTAATCAAATATTTGTCTGACTTACATATATCAAAGCATTCTTCCAGGAGAATACAATGCAATTTATAAAAAAAGAAGAAAAAAAAGAAGAAAACAAAAGTTTTTTTTTTTCCACAAGTGCCTATGTATTTTGTAAGAAAGAAACTTTTGCTATTCAGCCAAGATATGTGTTGACAAGTTCAGAGGTCTATAAATGCTAGCCTGGTCACTGCATACTGGTTACTTCAATCCTCTATGAACAAAAGAATTACCACTATTCCCAAGAAATGACATCTGTCAAAACATGACCTAGTCAATAGAACAGTCGTGTCTTTTTTCCATAATGCATAAAGCATTTCTAGTTACTTTTGTTGTTTAAGGGAAGCAGGGATCCTAGGGAAGAGTGGTGGTCCATATGCTTGCCAGCCAACGCCCCCAGACAACTCCTGTTGAAGGGGCAGCACAGAGGCAAGAAGGAAAAGGCAATCTGTCTCTGTGCTTCCACCATATTCATATGAAGAGCTGAGAGGCTCCAATAAGAACCTGATTCAGATGTAGTGAGAAGATCTTAACTTTCTTTTGATGATTTATGATGAAACACTGACACGTTTCCTATCTGAATGAAAGAACTGAATTAGTGTATACTCTTTATATAACTGTCTGATATAATCTTTTATGAGAGAAAAAATAAAATTGCTCTAAATCAGTAGGGGAATTTAAATAGAAGTACCACTACAGTTAACTTTTTATGTCTACTACACTACCATCTACTTTGTTCTGGATAAGCCAGGGCTTTGACAAAAACTAAGCAAGCATTGCAATTAATTTCACATTGCTAACAAAAAATATTAGAGTGCGTTTGGTGCCTGGTAAATCAGTAGAGACAAAGCCAAACCAAAGGTAAGTGTTATGTATGACTGGGATAAATGCACTGGTTATGATGAAACCCCAAATTTAGAAAATCATCCAACCTGGTGCACAGAACTGAAGTCTACTAGTTTTTAATTTTAACTGAAACACTTAAACACCATATTGCATGTGAACCAGAATCTACGGTAATACAATCTAGGTAGGGCTCTTCTGCTAAATTGAAGCTCATCTGTACCATTCCCAGGGTTGAAAAATGAGTAGCACACTTTGCCTGAGACTGTAATATGCATGCTTTTAATTCTGAGTATGTAATGGTTACCCGTTAAATGACAAAGCAACAATAGACAATGGTAATAGCCAATGACTCACTGTAGCAGGTTTGCTGGTAGGACTTGTTGACCCCCTTGGGGGACCTGTGCTGGAGCCATTGTGAGGAACTGCAGCGCATGGGAAGGACACGCATTGGAGAAGTTTGTGGAAGACTACATAGGGGTGTATTGCAGTGAATCAAAGACAAGTATAGTAACAACCCCACAAGGTTTTATACCTTCTAGAGGGCTGATGCAGCAGCCTGCAATCACGTTCAGTACTTTTCCATTGTTAACACACGATTAGCTAATGGCAGAAGTGCAACTCCCTTACCTAGAGTGTTGTGGGGCTCTAGCAGACTCCATTCACACTGCAAAGCTGCCATGTCCCTGCACTACAGCACACACCGTGCCACTTAACACTGCAAGGCCTCAAGGTAACACACAGATTGACATCCCTACAAAGCAACACACCGATCTACTCCTCTGCTTGATCTACAAGGTCTCAGTCCAGCCGTAACAGACCTCTGGGTACACAAGACCACAGCAGCCCACACATTCCCTCTGATGTTTTTATTGTTTTGACACTTGGCCCCACGGTTCTTCCCAACAGTCAGAGCTATGGCTCCTTCCCAGGGCCACTCTGTCTCCCTCACTGCACCCAGGCTGGAGCAGAAGTGTGAGGAGTCCTCCCCCGGAGGAGGAAGGAGTGGCAGAAACAACATGCGGTGGACTGACCACAACCCTCACTCCCCCAGCGCTGCTCAGGAACAGAGTGTAGAGGAATCCACGGGAAAGTTGAGCCCAGGAAGAAGGGGGCGGGGGGGAGGCGCTTTTAATAGATAATTTTATTTGTTGTTATCTTAATCTGATCTGATTGGTAATAAATTAAATTATTTTTCCCAAGTTGAGTCTGTGTTGTCTGTGATGGCAACTGGTGAGTGATCTCTCCCTGTTCTTTTCTTGACACATAAGCTCTTTGTTATATTTTGTGCCCCCCTGTCCAGCTGTTGTGGTTTGACCCACCCGGCAGCTAATACAACGGCAACAGCCATTTGCTTCTTCCTTTCACCCTGAGAAGGATGTGGGAAGAGTCTAATGAAGGTAACTCTCAGGTGTTGGGATAAAGACAGTTTAAGAGGACAGAAAAGCAGGGAAAGGATAAGACTGTTCAAAACAAATGATGTACAGTACATTTGTGCTCACCACCCACAGGTACCCAGCTAGTTCCTGAGCCAAAGTCTGACTCTCCAGCCAGCATCCCCCAATTTATATACTAAGCGTGAGAACATATGGTATGGAATACCCCTATAGCCAGGTGTCCCTTCCCAGCTCCTAGGGCACCCTCGCATCAGGCCAGTATGTGAAGATGGAAAGTCCTGACTGCTTGGCAACAACTAAAAGCCTCAGTGTGTTATCAGCACTGCTCTTACCCTGACTCCCAAACACAGCACCACACCAACTGCTAGGAAGAAAATGGGCTTTATCCCAGCCAAAACCAGGACATCCAGTCAGGAGGGGAGTGGTGACCTGGCATCTAGCCAGGATTAACCCACCACATTATGCAATAAACATAAATTCATCAATAGAAAATTAAAAACAAAATCCCAAATTATATTTAGGAGACCAAAAATATAATTTGACTGTGTTCTTGCTAGGAATATTTCACATGGATTTTCTTAGACAAACAATATGGAGAAGAATATTTTCTCCAGTGATATATTTTGCTTCTATTCCATTTAGGAAGAGGTAATTTTTGAAAATGAACCAATATACAATCTTATTATGCAATACATATAGCTTATGAATAATGTAAAGTCAGGACTGTTTTAATGTAAAATCAAGGTGTTTCCCTGAGTTTTGCTTTTGGTTTGTTTTTTTTTTTTTTTTCCTCTAAGTCATTTTCACAAAAAGTTGGATGGTTCAGATAGCTGTGCATCTGAACATTTGCTTAGATGTTCTTTCATCACCGATGATGATGATGTATTTCCACCATGCCTTCTTCCAGTGACAATGGATAAAAAAATGCTTATGAGTATTTTTAAATTCAATCAACAAAGCATAAAGAGTGTAATCTTATTCATTGACTGCAGCTTGGACAATTCACAATGTAACCACTGCATTCATGAATTCAGCATGTAACTATTAAATCTTTAATTTATTTAGGCAGAATGTACTTGTACAGCTTTATATTATTTTATGTTGCACTAGGATAGCATTTATACTCACATTTTCAGTTATCCTAACATTTTCTCATAATTTCTTTAAAAGGCTCCCACTCATTTTTTATTTTTTTTTCAATAATGCATTAATGTACCCTAATATATTTTTCATTTACTGGGATGGCTATACAGAAACACTGGAGAGCAAAAAAGAATGATTTTAAACAGGCATAAGCAAAGCAGAAGCTATTAGATACTCCCTCATATCTGTGGAAGAAAAAAGACGGATCCCTTGGTAATTCCAACCTAAATGTGAGAACTCATTAAATCTTCAATGAGCAATTGTTATGGTAGGAACTTTGCATCAATAATTAAATCAATTTGTGATTTAAGTGAAAAAAATAAACTGCATTTTAATGTATTGTTTATATATTTAACAGTGGCTAACGGAGACAGATGTTAGTAGATAACATAACAGATGCTAAATGATTCCCTTTTTTATAAGACATTTATAAAAGACAAACAAAATTAAATGTCAAAATGATAGAGCTACTCTCAGTTCAGAGTTACAAATCTCCCTAAACTCATTAAACTGGAAACAACAGCCAGAACAGGTGTTCATATAAGCGGGATTTAAGTTTATATTATTGAAAAAATAGCACTTTTTCACATACACAGATATTCCAGTATGTCTGTTGCTTTCATCTGAAAACTAAGAAGTGTATTACATTCTGTGTATATTTTATGTTAGACCATTTATTTCAATATGGAAGTAGCTGGTGTTCCAGCTTCTTATACATCTTTTATTTAGATACTAAGTTCAAAACTAAAAGTGTGCCATGAGTAATAACACCTAACTCACCTCAGTGATGATATGATAAATAAAATGATAAATAAAAAAACCTAAGGTAATGCGCGTACAGTTACTCCTGATCTATGTAATTGTACTGTAATCATAATGATTGCACAGACTGAAAACAAGTATATATAGTAAAGAAAAATTAGAAAGAAACAAATTTAAAGGGGTGGGCTGGAGGTGGGGAAGACCAAATAATTAATGGTATGACTAATTTGTTTTATAAGGCTGGGCTTTTTTTCTGACGTATGGTTGATGTATAAAGTAGAGGACCTTAATTTCAAAATTTTCAAAAGCTCTCAAAGCACTTGGATGCAAGTACAGCCTGCTTTCAACTTCATGGGATTTGCAGCTTTGAAAAATGGGAGAGCACTTATGTCTTTGGAAAATGTATGGTCAATAAAGAGACCTGTGATTTGAATACAGGCTAAGGGTAATAGATTTTCAGCAGTCGTTTTCCCACTCACAACTCATCCCTTGTTCACTGCCTAGAAGATTTTATCTCCATTTTGAAAATCAACTCAAGGCTCCAACCCATGCTCTAAGGATTTTGTATGGGCATAGTACTTGACACAACATCAGACAAAAAAAGCTATCAAACAATTAAAAAAACATTTAAATGCATATCATAAAGCCACTGAATATGCAGTAGGCTAAAATAGAAAAAAAATTAATATGAGCTAATCCATATTTAAAAAATATTTAAAATTAGTTGAATAAATACTGTACAATGCACATGAAATTGTACAGTATTTAAGACCCCTTTAATTAAAAATTTCTAGACAAGGGAAGGTAGTGAAAGACTGAAAGAATTTGCAGAAGGCGTTAAAGTATTTAAATTTCTTGGGATTTTTTTTTCCTTCCCTCCATTTTAATTATAACTAGTTTTACTTATTATGCTCCAAACTGGAACAAATTACACATTAGACTGAGACCATTTGTAAATAAGAAAACAAATATTTGCAAGCATGCAGCTTTAAAATGCTGCTTCTTGTGATTTTGAGATTAGGGTTTGTTTTTTTGGTTTTTTTTTTTTGTCATAGCTCTTTTTTTTTTTTCCAAATAAAAAATGACTAGCAAAATGGGGACAAGCAAGGGCAGGCATTCAATAACTCATATTTTCTTATAGACAGAAAGAAAATATCACAACCTTCTTTTACAGGCTTGGCACAAAGCCACAGCATCCAAAAGTAGTCTTAACTATTTTAAAGCTTTCCAGTTAAACCCGCTCGAGTGAAGTGAACCCTTCCACTCCACACCTTTTCTTTCTTTGTGTATGTTTGTGTGTATGTGTGTCAATAGAAGCCAAAATGTCATCTGTGAAGTTATATATATTCCAAGACAAAGGCTATGCCATTTCTCTCAGACATGACTGTGGCATAAGATTTTTTCCTATTACCTACCTAATAATACACTTCTATTTTTTGTGGCATAGCTTTCTTTGTCCTTTCCTTTTAAAAGATAAGCTCCTTCAGGAAAGAGAATGTGCCTCCTGGTGTAGTTTGAACAGGGATCCTAGCTTAGTAAGATCTGGATAATAGTCAGGCATTTTTATGATGAAAAATTACAATTTTAAAACTCTGGTATTCCAAAATAATTTATAGTGTAATCAGTAATTTTAATGACTTTTACCTAGGAGACAGTCTATGTTCTGGCATGAGTGCAAAGGATATATGAAACTCATTCACATCCATCCTCAATGTGCCAGGAAGCCCCATGAAAAGATAGGTCAAAATAATAGCAAACTATGCAAGTGGATTGTTTCATCTGTGATTCTTCTGAGAAACCAGTAATTTTTGGTAGTTTCATTTTTCATTCTTCTCATCATGAAATACTGGTCCACAGCCTCAACCTTCCACCAATTTTGGTAAAACAAATGAAATACTTTTATAAGGGTAGTGAACTGATCTAGCCTAAAAGGCAACTACTCTTCTGCAGTGCTTTACCCAGGCTACACCTGAGACAGAATAATCCAATGCCCGGAAACTGGCTGAGTACAAGTCCTGATAAAAAGAACCTGGAGATTACACTGAATGCCAGGCTGAATATGAACCAGTAGAAGGGAAAAATCATAGAACAAGGGGAAATGGACACTAATTCTAGATGGAGGTGTTCAGACTGGAAATCAGGAAAAGCATGTTTAATGGAGGAGATGGTGTAATCTTGGAAGAGGGTATCATGTTGAAGTATTGATGATAGTTAAGGGAAAAGCTGTGAATATCGCCTACCTAGACTTTAGGAAAGCTTTTGACACCATTTCGCACAGAATTCTCGTGGAGAATCTGCCTGCTCATGGCTTGGATGGAAGTACACATCACTGAGTAATAATGTGGTGTATGTTTGGGCCCAAAGAGCTGTGGTGATTTGAGTTACATCCAGTCACAAGTGGTGTTCCTCAGGGCTCAGGACTGAGGCAATATCTCTTTAATATCTTTATTGATGATCTGGATAAGGGAATCGAGTGCGCCATCAGTTAGCAGACAACACCAGGTTGGGTGGCAGTGTTGATCTCCTTGAGGGTAGGAAGGCTCTATGAAGGTATCGGGACAGGCTGGGCTGATGGGCCAAGACAAACTGTATGAGGTTCAGTAAGGCTGAGTTCCATCTCCTGCATCTGAGTCACAACAACCCCATGCAAGGCTCTGAAAGCCTTGGGGCAGAGTGGATGAAAAGCTGCCCCACAGAAAAAGGGACCTGGGGTTATTGTCAATAGCCACCTGACTATGAGCCCTCAGTGTGCCTAGGTTGCCAAGAAGGCCAGCAACATCTTGGCTTCTAGGTTGGTGGCTGGAGTTGATGATCTTGACGGTCATTTCCAACCAATGCAATCATGATCCTATGATCATCCTGCTTCAGGAAGGAGGCTGGACTACATAGTCTGCAGAAATTCTTTCCAACAAACACAATAAAAATATTGCACTTTTAAAACAATATAATTAAGGAATTAAGGAAAATAAGGAAAATAAGGAAAATAAGGAAAATAAGGAAGGAAAACCATTGCTCACAAAGACTGATTCCAATATGAAATGATCAATCGTTTTTGGATATATGCTTAACCAAAGACTTTCACTTATATAACTAACCTAAGATACTGCAAATATGTGATAGTGTTCTTTTGTATGTTCCAGAATATAATTGTGAAGATGATAATTTTAGTAACACAATTATTATAAAGAAAATGAATGTATGCTACATATTAGTCAGGTTTCAAGATAAACAACTACACACTTTATGAGTGTGTACTGACAATTACTTAATTACTGTGGTTGCTTGCTTACTACATTCTAATTAAGTGCCAGAACCATTTGTTAAAAGCATTAATGAACTAATAGGACTTTAATTCTGAATGTATTTACTTATTTAAAGTTGAGATATGAGTTGAGCAATTATATCAATCACTTGCTTACCTCAGCAAGTACATATGCAGAGTGTGATATTAAACAAAAATAATTGCTTTCTTATATAGCTTAACATTTACCAGATTTATATATATGCACTGGAAATCCAAAAACTTATTCAAAAGCTATCATTTCCTCATTCATTCTTGCTTTAATAGTCCCCTTAAAGAAGCAAAATGAGGCAACATTAATAATGGCTGCCAAGTTCAAGTTTCCCTGTAAATATATTTTCTCAGATCATTCCTTTTAGCTAATGAATCTAGCTAAGAATGACTTATTAATATTATATAGAGTGGACAATATTTAAGCAAAGTTTAGACAAATATGTTATAAACAAGGTAATGAAGATGCACATGGAAAGCTCTGGATATAATTGCATGGATGGTACAGCTGAAACGTGCTGACAGACTCACACTCTCTACTAATTTGTTGTTGCTGTTGTGAGGTACCAACAAAGAGGAAAGTGTATGCATTTTTGTATGCATTTTATGAAGGAAGGTGCTCATGGTATGTCTACTAAATGCAGTTTTCGGAGTTTCCATCCCACTTAGAGATTTCACCTTAAATGTACAAATTGGCCTGCACACAGGGATGGGAAGCGGAGCTGCTTTTAATAAAGAGCAGACTACTGAGGACGCTGCTGTCCTCCTGTCCTGTCTGAGCCCAGCACTGCAGATGAAGAGCCCAGAACCTTTATTCACCACTTCCCCCTCCCAGTGGAACCTGGACTGAACAATGAAGTTTGGAGGGGTCACAGGCTGAGCAGTTCCTTATCAAGCTCTTCACTATGTGGGACCAAGGAAACTTCTGTGCTTTCCCTGGGTAGAGCTTTAACAAGTCACACTGCGGTTGTCTCACAACTATTAAGCTGCCAACACATAAATCTAGTCATTCTCTTATGCATTTCTAGTAACACTACTTTGCTACAACAACAAAGTTACAGCGCACCTACTTGTGAGAACCTCTTGGTGTGCACCTTACCCAGAAGTACTTTAGATATCCTGAGGGTATCTGTCCTTTGAAGAAACACATTGAACTTCCAGTGGAAGATTACAGGTGTGGGGGCCCCAAGGATCTTTCCTACAAATTCTTCAACTCTTAAGAGGGTAAAATTTCCAGCTCACTTTTAGAACATCTTTAAGCCTCTCACTGTAAAAGATGTTACAACTCCCACCTAAAGGCACACAGCAGTCCTCATGATTTAAGGGCACCATGGAGAAAGGATTACCTTGGCCCAAGGCCCCTTTATTGGTCCTAAATCTTTTCCCAGGTTAGATCAATGAACGCTTAAGAAAAAGCAGGACAGGTCTTTCTGGAACCATGAGCCATATAGACATAATCATAGGCATCTAAATCACCGTGATTTTTTAAGTTAGATGTGACTGTACACATCTCTTTCAAAAGTATCATGAAAACACATAAGTGAAGTTACAACTGAAAGCAAGACATTGGACTGGAAAGAGAGAATGGTAGATGGTTTAAAACATCTTTTGGTTCTTTATTATACCACATTGAGACTTAAGGTATTTCTTTCTGATTTAAAACAGAAAATTCAGATTTTACATTGAAACAGTCAGACACATTAATATAATTTTTAAGACAGAAATCCCACCAGTCATAAATCTAAAAAAATGATTGCGGTATCAAATGCTTATGAGATGGACCTGTATGAACACCGAATTTTGGATTCAGCGAATGATTCAGAAAAGAAATATAAGTTTCAGTTGATGAAATGAAATATTTTTATATGAAAAGCAATGTTTATATAGGTCTTGTTTTTAATATATTTAATTTTCATTTTCTAATTTGAACTTCAAAGACTAAATGTTCTGAAATCAAAGCTCAAATATCAATTTATGAAACCGTAATACTCAAAAATAAATTTTTCTTTGTTTTTTTTTTTTTTTTTGTTAGAAATACCAGCTAGGTTTAACTGAATTCATATGTTTTGATTTTTTAGCACATAAATTATTTGATAGTTATTTATATTTGTGTAATAATATAGAAATGTCATTTAAACCACTTTTTTTTTTTTTTTTTGTGAATTCAGGACTTTGAAATGTTACTTCCTTGAAGTGACAGAAACAAGCATTTATCTGGAAGAACTGCAGATAAATACATACGAGCGTATCAACTTTTTTATACTGTGAGTTTTAGTTTTAGTGGAAGACCGGGGGAGGGTGAGGTAGGCGGGAAGTTAAGGGGAAAAAAAAGGATCCTAAGAATATAATATCCTTATTTTCTCAGGCAGGCAAACTCTCTGTAGAAATGCTCAGATGTGTATCAGCTGCTCTGCCCTCAAATGACGCTATTTTCGTAAAGAAGTCTTCTCAAAAAATAAACAAAGCTTCTTTATTATTTTAGCACTTAAAATAGATGTGGAAATAAAAAGCACTACAGTATCAAGGCATTAAAAGCAACAAAAGAATGATCAATTCTTGAAGCCTGGCATTTACAACAAAACACAGACAAAGCTTTATTCAAAACCAGACAGATAACAGTGATGGATAAAAAGCTGGTTTAGCATCCAGAAAATTCAGAGTTTTTCTCTGTGATCCTACTCAGAAAGAAAGCTGGAACTCCAGCAGGATGCAAATCATGTTAGACCATAGATACATTTTAGAATTGCACGACAGATGATTTCCTAGTTTTTTATCAGGCCTTTGCAGGATTAATTATACAGCTTATAGTGTCCCTGCAGTGATGCATTTTTGAAATATTGTAGCAAGTGTAACAGTTGGTCTGTACTGGTAATTTAAAATATTTCACCATCAACAAAACTGTGCTTTTTGTGGATCGTATTTTGCAATATTTTTTTCTTTTTACTAGTTTTTTTCTACTCTTGCCTAATATTTACATAACTTTTCTATTTCCTGTTAATTAAATGGCTGTCTTATCAGAAACAAAGCACAAGAAAGAAAACTACTACTTATGACAAGTTCTCTCTCCTAAATACTCCAAATTTGGAAATATCACCCATTATATTAATATTTTTTTCTTTTATAAGAGCTTTCACTCTCTTAAGGTAAAATCAAAAAACCAAATGAGAATATGAGAAAGATACATTAATCCTCTAATCATTATAGAAAATTACTTACACTATTTCATACTTTTTTCTGTCTTTGCACCCTGAATTTACTCCTGGTGTATAGTAGTTACATGTCCTAGTTGTAACACAAGTGGCATTTTGTTATAGGAAGTTCTGATCCACAAAGGCAGCCCTCAAGTTTCCAGAATCAAAGGAATCTTTTACATTGTAGCTTGTATTAAAAGCATACCAACACAACATACACAGAAGAGATGTTTTTACACATGCCAAAAGTTTCAGAAGGGCAAGAGCTCTAGTAAAATCTTGTAGAAGGAGAAGCTTGTCAGAAATTCAGGAGCCTCAAGGAGATGATGTAATAAAGCAAAGATGATTTGGTTTGAATATAATCATAATAAAATTTTTATTTTATTTACCGTGTTCTCCTAATAAACTTCTTTTGATTACTCCACAAAATGCTGACATTTGACTGAGTTCATGTTGAGATAGTTGCCCTTACCTATTTTGAGTTGCTGGTGAAAAAGGAGTCAGTGTGTTTAGTTCTAATAGATTTTGAAGACAGTATAAAGGCTTTTTGAGTTCCCCGAGTATTTAGACCTACAGTCCAGTGAAAAGTAAAACTGCTTTAACTTTTGAATCTTTAATTCTATGATTCTATAACTTCATCTTATGCTTTTTTTACAGATGTTATTGCAAACACTGTAGGCTCTTTTTAATCTTTTTTTTTTTATTCCCAGAAATTTATAAACAATAAACAACCAGTGTAGACTCTCATGGGCTATCTGTAATAGTTTACAAGTATGATATGAGAATCATGTACTGAGTTTCTTCCTATATGATAATGGAAAAATAAAATTTACACAATGTGTGTCTGCACTGATAGATCTAAACTCTCATCTAAGAGTTACTGACTTCTCTGCAAACAACATGTTTTGCCTTAAAAAAAAAAAAAGTCTATCAGAATTATGTGTGAAAATCAAAATACATTTTCAGTATTTATGATGTTCATCTGTTTTTTCTTCACCATTCCATCTTTCATTGTATAATTACAATTGCATTAAAACTACCTTTGCACCAAATGGCTTTTTTTTTTTTTGGTATTTTATCCTGATAAATAATAGCTACAAAATCTCTTTTCCAAACAATATAGTTATTAGTTCATTTAGATTAAGTTCAAACAAAACTGACTCTGATTTTTTGTCGCAGTCTCTCTTTGAAATACATAGCTTAGGGCACAGCGAGTCTACATCACAAAGATTTAAGCCTACATTTTTGCACTCTGCCAACAAGTTAACATGTTTTCACATTTATCATTTCTTCCTCCTGCCCAAATCACTTGATGGGAATCTCTGTTAGGACGTGCCACATTTTTGTCAACCACTGCATGCTTAGATGGTACAGCCATTTTAGAATAGACATTTTTAGATCTTTTACTGCATACCCCAAAATACTAGAAAATTTTATGAAATTACTTAATGAAATCTTTTTCTGTAAAATTAATTTGACATTTGAAAATATAATTATATATTTAAATTATTAGTATATAATAATCAGGAAATTATTTCAAAAAATTAAACAAGTTCTTATATGCTAACAGTTAATTCAGTTCCAACCATCTATTAGCTTATTTCAAGAGAGCATCTAGTATGTTCAGATCCAGAGATAAAGACGTAGAGATGTTAATTTTTAACATTGGTACAGTACATTTCAGATTACAACTGGTTTTGTTTTGTTGACAGCTCTATAAGGCAGCTATAAATGCTTTATAGAGGTACAAAATTGTAAGTAATATAACATTTTTGTCTGCAAAATTTATAAAAATGACTTTTTATTCCAGATCAAGGACATGGATTGTCTTGCTTTACATTAGCGCGCGTGCGCACGCACACACACACACACACACAATTTTCAAAGAGAAAAATAAAACACTTTATTCTAGCTTCTAAACACTTCAAACTCGCAGGAATTTTGCAAACCTCTTTATTTCAAAGCAATACTAATCCTACTGGATTATGAATCTGAAATGATAATGGAAAAATGAGAAAAAAATAAAGATGGATTTTCAGTAATTTAATTTTTATTCTCCACAGTTTCATCAACTCTTTTATATTGCATCAAAGACTGTTCATATTAGCTAGCAATAACAACTCAGTTGCTTCTTTGTGAAGATATGGAGATAAATCGTTCCATTAAATACCTGATTTGGGCACGTTTGTAGAAAGAAGCCTAGTCAGTTGTCATTACAAAAACCTCTCCGGTAGCTGATGAGTGCAATTTTTGCTGTGTACCCTGCATACGGTATACTAGTTGTCTAGAAGGGCACTTTTATGGAGAACCTGACCAGGTAGGATAAGAATACACAACTCACATGTTTGGTAGAACCCATGCAAAGGAAGATGATGTAAGTGTTCAGCACAGAGCATCTGCTAAGAGAAAGAACAGCAGAGCCACGGCAGGATGTGAGAAGGTTGGTGCTGGTGAGGGTAGGAACCTGTGGGCCTGCAAAGCTCTCGGGTTGCCTGCTGCCAAGTAGAACCCACAACTGTTTTGCCTGTCCTCAGTTTCCAGTGTTCACATAAGCCTTGTTCCATCAGGAAGAAAAAGGATGTTGCTTTTGGTTGGTGTCTCATCATGCCACTTAATGATTTTTCCATGAATCCTAGGAGACAGACTCCCTCTGCATCTGCAAATTAGCAAGTGAGGCAGGGGGTCACAGTAAGGCAGAGTGACAAGTAAGACAAATTCTCCCCAGGATACTATCAAAAATTAATTTACTGAATCTTAGAAGGCAGATGGTTAGAGACTTTGGTAAGGAGAAGGAAAATAATTCCATTTGAATGGTGATCCTCCTGTTACCCTTCCCATGTGTGTCAGAGGGGACATATGCTGCTTTAAACCCTGCGGTCTTTGGATCCATGCTGTGGCTGCCTCTGAGCAGAAGTCATAAGGAGGAAATAGAAAGTTTCAATCACTGGCAGCATTTTGGCATCTCTTCTCTTACTGAGGAGGCATAGGGGACATCACTGAACACTGAGCTTTTAACACAGGTTAATTCTAGGGGAAGGTCAATGTTCTGCACCTGGGAAGGGACAACTTCATGCACCAGTATATGGTGGGGTCACCTAGCTAGAAACAAGCTTGGTAGAAAAGGGCTCGGGGGTCCTGGTGGACACATGGTTTAACATGAGCCAGCAATCTGTCCTTGCTGCAGAGAAGGCTAACAGTATCCTGGGTTTCAAAAAGGGTGTTGCCTTCAGGAGAAAGGAGATAATCTTCCCCCTACTCAGCACTGCTGATAACACACCTGGAGTGCCGAGTCCAGTCCTGCTCTCCTCAGTGCAAGACAGCCCTGGCCACTACTCACAGAGGCTGCTGCAGCATACCTGACAGCCCCTGGACACAGACACCTAATCAGCCAAGAAACACTTTTTTCCGAGTTATGGATTATTCTTCAACTCTTTAAGTATTTGCTTGTTACCAGTTTTTTCTTATCTATTTTCATTAGCAATAAGGTGCGCATCATTATTTTCTAGGGGAAAATACAGTACACAGTATTTTTTCAAAGGTGTCTGTATTATAAATACTGCTAACTGAAGAGGAGCTGCTGCTCAAGCTAGTAATTACATCGCAGAGCTGCTAATTCCAAGGGCCTCAAGCTCAGCTCTTTATTCACAGCAGCCAAATAACAATTAATAAATATTTAGCAGTCAATGAATTCTGCTTTCAGACAAGTAAAATCAAATAATCTGCCTAGCAACCAAAGCAGAAGGATCTCATAGAGCTGGCTGAAAAGTCCATGTTCCCTAAATCTTTCAGTCTCTGCTTTCTGGGAAAATTGAAATTCCATTTTCTTATGCTTTTTAGCTTATCTAAGCTCAAGCTGCAAGCACACAAGTGTCTGGTTTGGGTTTTTTTTTTTTCTTTCTCACACACTTGTACAAGCATAGAATAGCAAAAGCTCATAAAATTTTCATTTTTATTACTTCTGTAAGAATACCGACATGTCATTCAGAGATACAAAATTCAAATACGCAGTTTTCGTAGGATTTTTTTCACTATTCGATGTATGAAATGCTGAAAGAAGACATTTTTCTTTTATATCAAAGTGTGCTTTTATGTTCCAAACATATGTAGAAGTATATTTAAAATAAATCTCAGTCTCAGAGGACTTCAGCTATAAATTTAAATGTGTAACCATGTATAAAAATCTGTTCTCTCTTTTTGTGCAGAAAAACATCACATTGAGGCACTAACTATAACAGTGATCAAATTCCCGAGGATTTTTTGCAGAAGTACACAGGCAATGGCAAGAACAGGATTTAAGATAGAGATTTTTACCTATAGAAAGAAATAGCTGAGCTTCTCTTTTCTTTGAACCTAAGGGAATGAAAAATCTTTCCTTCTCTAAGGAGATGAAAGACAAATACTGAGTCATAGAATCATAGAAT
>VXBZ01000815.1:10215-27099 GCA_013399135.1 Heliornis fulica
CCTCACTCACCCCCAACCACGTCTGCCAGACCCCTCCGTGCTGCCTCCTACACGCTCCCTTGGAGGAGCCGCCGCAGGACCCGCCAGGTCTTGTGGAAAATTCCCAAGTGACAGAGGCTCTGGACCCCAGCCAGCTGCAGATGACAAGGCAGCTGTCCTGACCAAAAACTCCCTTTTCCCTCACATCCCTTCCACTCTTCTCAACCCATTTAACCCTTAAAGCCACACACAGCTCAGCAGTGGCAGCCACCTCTACACCCCACAGCGGCACTGCCAGTGGTTCTACTGTGGACGTCGCCACCGCTGGCTCTGGATCTGGTCCTGTCCCCACTGTGTTGCACAAAGCAGGTCTCCAATGGGACAGTGCTCCAGATGCTACCAGACATGGCTCTCACACAGGATGGGACATCATAGGTGGCTGGGACCGCAAAACCCTTCACCTTGTTCCTGCCACCTCTGTTTGACTTGAAGCTCCCATCTTCCTTTGCTCCACAGGCTCCGAGACCAAGGAAATGAAAGAGAGAAAACCAAACCCCAACCCACATCAGCCATGGGGTTCCCCTTCCTTGAATCCCCACACACATCTCCAGGGTGATCCCAGAAGCTGCCACCTTCTCAGATATAGATTGGCCCCACTTCTGATAGTTCTTAAGAGAGCAGGTTCATCCACACTAGAGCAGGGTGCTCAGAGCCCCATCCACCCTGACCTTGAGTGTCTCCAGGGATGGGGCCTCCACCACCTCTCGGGGCAACCTGCCACAGGGACCCACCACCCTTAGAGGGAAGAACTTTCTCCTGATGCCCAACCTCCATCTGCCCTTGTCTAGTTCCAACCATCCCCCTGGTCCTGTCACTCCAGGCCCTTCTCCAAAGCCCCTCCCCAGCTTTCTTGGAGCCCCTTCAGGGACTGGAAGGGGCTCTGAGGTCCCCCAGAGCTTCTCTTCTCCAGCTGAACCCCCCAACTCTTCCAGCCTGTCTCTCAGGCTGTTTCCTCTTCTCGTCTCCTCCCTATTAGGAACATCACTGCCAGCACCCACGCTGCTCCTGTCTCCAGGAGGCTGGGCTCAGGCCAACCCTTATCTCATCCACTGCTCAAGCAGAATCTTCCTCCTCTGTCTCACAAGACAGTTTCCTCTCCTGCTCCATCCCTCTGGCATGAGCTGAGGCCGCAGCAGCCCCTGGCCCAGCTCCCAGTGATGAGGAACGGTCCCCAGCGTGCTCTGAGGGACACCAGATCTCTCTTCAGCATCAGCAGTTGTCCCCTAAGGGGGCTGCACCACCATAAACCTCCCCCTGGCTGCCCATGGCACCGTGCCTGGAGTGTGGCACGGCCACAGAGCTCTGACTCCACGTGCTGCTCGAGAAGCCCCGTGACCCCGTCACCGTCATCCGCACGGGCCCCGCTCGGGCCTGGGCTGCCTGCAGAGTGCCCCGGTCCTTGGGGCAGAGGTCTCCTCCAGGCAGCTGGCAGAGACCCGAGCCCACCCCGGGGCCTCTCCCAGCATGGGGCCTCAGCAGCCTTCTCCAGCACACCCACCATGCCACCCCAGCAGTCCCCACACCATGTACTTGCCATCCAGGACAAGAGGAGACGGGTCCTTCTGTCAAGCACGAGTCTCTGAGTGGTTTTACTCCAAAACATCTCCCAGCAAACACTCTGGCATCACCTCAACGTGGGCAATGACTCCACGTCCTGTGCAGCCTCCACGTCACCTGGGTACTACACAGACCACCCAAACCCACCAGGGAGGCACATCACAGAATCACAGACTGCGCTGGCTCGGAAGGGACCTCCAAAGGCCATCGGGGTCTTGTCCCAACCCAAGGCCAGGACCCTCCACTTGGCTTTGTTGAACCTCTTGAGGTTCACCTGGACCCACTTCTCCAGCCTGGACAGGTCCCTCTGGATGGCATCCTGTCCCTCTGGATGGCATCCTGTCCCTCTGGCACATTAACCTCACCACCCTGCAGACTGGCTGAGGGTGCCCTCAATCCTGCTGTCATTGTCATCAACAGAGATATGACACAGCACCATCCCCAGCACAGACCCCCGAGGAACACCCCTCATCACCATCCTCCATCTGGGCTTTGAGCCATTGACCACCCCCTCTGGCTGCACCCACCCAGACAATTCCTCATCCACCACAGCCCACCCACCAAACCTGATCTCCCCATGTGAGAACGAGGCTGTGGGGACCATGTCACAGCTCCTGCAGCAATCCAGAGGTGACATCCGTACCTTCCCTTGTCCACTGATGCAGTCACCCCGTTGTAGAAAGCCACTAGGTTGGTCAAGCAGGAGATGTCCTGGCTTCTCAACCACACTCTTGCCCCTCAGACCTGTCACTCTGGAGCTGTTGCCGTACTAAGGACCCAGAGCAGGTCCCTTCCTACCCAACACACCCTGTGGGTCTGTGCTTCTCACCTGCTTTCCACTGCCAGGCCCCTCCTCATCACCTGCCCCTGGGGAGGAACCCCCTTGGTGTTCAGAGCAGTTAACAGCACCAAGGATTCCACAGCTGTGCCACTGCCAGGTTACACCGGGACGTAAGTGCACGTGAAGATCCCTACAACAGCCTCAAGCCATCCCCATCCAGAGAGGCTTCAAGCAACTGCTCCTCCACGGGGGCCACTTGGCATCCCCCAGCCACAGCTCCCACCTCACAGCGAGGACGAGCAGACTCGAAGCAAACTACGAGGATTGCCGTGACTCAGCCCTTACGTGTCCTCCTTGTAGTGTCAGAACCAGCTACTCCGGGAAGGAAACGCAGCGCAGGAGGTGTCAGCCGAGGAGGGGAGAGACTTGAGACACCCTGCCATGGAAACACGGCTCTCGGGGAGGGAGGGAGGGAGGAGGTGGGCGAGCTCGGTGGCCCCACATCTGCCTGGGAGCCGGTGGGGGCTCTGTGACCACAGGCAGGTCAGTCCCGGTGTCCAGCCCGGTCCCGGCCGAGCCCAGCAGGGAAAGCGCTGGGGCCTGAGGAGAGCCCCGGCCGCCCTTGCACCACGGGAACATTTCCCCTCAGATGAAGAGGACTGAAGACAATTCCTGTCCCTTCAAGCTCCGCTCTCCAGGATTCCCAGGAAGGGCACAAATACTCAGGCCATACACAAGAGGCCTAGAAGCCCCTTCTGGATCCTCTCGCTCTGAACTGTGGAGTTAAACCCCAGCTCCGCACCAGAGTAGGATGTGAGATGCTTTTAGCCTTGGCTCAGCGTGTCAGCTGCCTGACACCTCAGAGCCCCCCGCAGCCCCCAGTGACCCCGTGACGTGTGCCGTGACCCGTGTCTCCCTGGGGACGGAACACGGGGCGCTGCAGCCGCGCGGGCCGGATGGAGCTGGGGACGTTCCTGGAGCATCTCCAGGGCAGCCCAGCCAGCGGGGCCGGGGTTGAAGCCAGGCAGGGTAGGCAGCGACTCAGCACACCAGACCGGGCACCCCCAGCCAGGAATGCAATGGGGACAAAGGTGATGGGGACACATCAGCCCCAAACGGGAGTGGACTCAGGCGGGGACTTTGATGGCTTCCTGCGCAGGCAGAGGCCATGATGACGGAGGTGACTCGTTCGGTACCCGCTGCTTTGCACCCACGGTACTTTACACCCCAGCAACTTTTAAAAGAGAGGAGGATGAATGAAAGAAGCGCTTCCTGCTGCACCAGCAGTGACAGCAGAGGTGGCGTGCGCCTCCTCGCCGCTCCTGCAGAGACCCTGGGGAGACTTTGGTGTCTGGGCAGCTCAAAGCCCCAGCTGGGTAGCGCCCGCCCTGGGGGACACGCTCACCCCAGGGGACACGCTCACCCCGGGGGACACGCTCGCCCCGGGGGACACGCTCACCCCGGGGGACATGCCCGCCCCAGGGGACACGCCGCCGGCCCGATGCTGGTCAGTAAAGCCAGGCCAGGTTCTGTTTGGGAGAGCTTCACACTCTGTCTGCGAGGAGAGCGGCGCNATGGACACGCCACCAGCCCAATGCCGGGTTCCGTCCGGGAGAGCTTCACCCTCTGTCTGCGAGGAGAGCGGCGCTGCTGTCATGTGCCCCAGGAGCAGGAGGCACCGCTCACCCGGCCCAGGAGCCCAGCAAGGCACCAGCCCAGCTCCGAGGGACACTGACCCAATGCCCTCAACGCCTCTGTGGAGTGTCACACACTGGCTCCTCACAGCCATTCCCGATGGACAGTCCGGGCTCAGGACTGTCGGCATCTCTGCACCCCCAGCGCCCTGGGACTGTGACAGGGACGTCCTGCAAGCAGAGACCCTCTGCAGACCCACGGTCTGCCCCGCATGGAGGCCCAGCACGGGCAGCGCCGTGACAGCCAAGCTCCAGGAACGGCTGAGCACCGGTGTCCAGCCCCAGCTCCTCCCACAGCAGCGCCTGAGCTCCAGTGCTCCCAGCCAGGGACACGGTGCCTCCCACCCAGGACCACTGGAGCCTCTGCTGCCCCGCAGCCGCCTCCGATGGACGCGGCTATGGCAGAGGCAGGTGGCTGCAGAGAGGAACAGGCCTTGTCTCAGTGCCTGCTCCTGCCCCTGAGCAGCACAGCAAGTGTTGGCACCTCACTGAACTTCCAGCCTTCAGCTCTGGGTGCAGACAGCCCTGACCCAGGGCTGAGGGGCCCTACACGGCCTCCTCCGACCCCGGCGACGCCTGGGGCTCCAGCTGCCTGCGGAGCGGAGGCGGCACAGAGCTCAAACGTGGTGACAAGGTCCTCGCGGAGGAAGTGGGACACGGCCTGGAGAACGGGCACATGGGAACTGGCACAGTGGAGGACGCTCAGACCCCCCTCGCCTGCACCGTCTGTCACCAAGGACGTCGTGACTTTCCCGGCCCTGTCCGAAGCAGCAGGTAAAAGCGACGCAGCTCAAGGCCTGGGGACCTGAGGTGGCTCCGGGAGCAGATGGGATGCCCTGAGCGCCGTTGGAAGGGAGGGGTAAGCCCAGACCGCACAGCCCTCGGCCCCGCGGCACAGCACATGGTCCCAGGTGACACGGCAGAGGCACGGCAGGGGTCTGTCACGCTCCCTTTCCAGGGTCACCTCTGCTCCACCCGACTTTCTTGTCCTGCCCATCAGCACTTTAAGCACTAAAGCTGGCTGGCACAGCCTTCACATTTCATGCCCAGCACTCCTCAGGGACAACCTGTCTGAGCAGGGAGTGACCCAGGGACCAGGCAGAGAAGGTCCTGAGTGGCCACACGCCCATGGTGGCCCAGAGAGACGCGGGGGTGCTCGGGCAGGACGCAGGGAGGGCAGCAGCGGAGCTCTCAGCAAGCTGTCCCTGGACTGGCGGGTCTCACCCTGCCTGGGGACAGCGTCGCTGTGCCCAAGGAGCAGCGCGTCAGCCGTGGCCTTATCCCAGAGCTCCGGGGTCCCTGTGCCGGACGGGGCCGTGGTGCCCCTGCAGACACGACCCTGACCCTGAGCCTGGCTTCCCGCTCCGTGGGACTCGGAGCCCAGCAGAGACCTGAGGCTGCTGCAGAAGCGCGTCACGTCTTGGAGCTGCCTTCAGGCCACGGCTCCGCTCCTCGTCTGCAGCCATCCAGCAGCATCTGCCTCTCCCCCAGTCCGCTGGCTGGGCTGAAGCCCCTCCAGGCTGAGGTACCTCTGCAGGGGCTCAGAGCAGGGGGGCCGCGGCTTGGGGTCCACACGTGCAACGGCGACGGAGCCGCTGCGTATAATCACTTGTGTGCGCAGCCTCCGCAGCTCCGCGCACTGATCCTGCCTCTGAGCTGCTCCAGCCCCGCAGCCTCCAGCTGCTAAGCTGATTTTTATAATCATCTTGCTTTTAATACAATCATTATACAGTCATTATGCCTTTAATTAAGCATTTATTGTAAAAAAATAGTGCCAATCAAAGTCAGCAGGTTGGAGTAGGAAAGGAAGGGAATTAACTTATTCCCAAAATGTTAATGAGGACTCTCCAGCCCCAGCAGAGCTTCGGGAGCTGGTACCCAGAGAGCAGGTTTGGAATGCGACCTACGAGCCCTGGGCAGGACCGACCCAGACGACCAGAGCTGAGAGGAGAAGATGCCGCTCTGCCCACGCCTCCTGCTCCGCTCCCAGCACCGGCTCATCACTGCCCCTTCCCTCCCTCCTTCCTGGGGACATTCATCCCACCTCGGCTGCTCACTTCCACGCCACGAGCAGACTCCCCTGGCTGCCGCAGGCTGCGTGGGACGAGTGTCCACCGCCCTGGTTGTCCTTCGGCCAGCCCGGTGCCGCGGAGCCTGGCCCCGGCGGCCGCCCCGGCATCAGCACCCGGCCTGACAGGCCGTCTGCAGGGGCAGCTCTCAGGACCTGGGCCTGTCAAACCTTCCCTAAAGCCAAGTCTGCCCTGGAGGCCTCGGATGAACCGCAGTGCAAACTGCTGTGCCCACACCCCCGGCAGCCTCTGCTGCAGCAACCGGCAGCCTACGACAGGCCTGGGGCCATGTCCGGCTCTGAAGCTTCTTGTCTGTGTGTTCACAGAGTGGCCAGGCTGGAACAGCCCTGTGAGACCACCGAGTCCAAGCACCCCTGTCCTCTCCTGCCCCATCTCCCTGAGCACCTCATCTCCCGGCTGGGCAATACACCCAGCATTAGCAGCGGTGCCTGTGCCCATCAATCTCCCCAGCACAGGGAAGGATGGACAGACTGCCTGAGGCTCACAAGGTGAGCAGACACACCGGTGATGATGGCCTGAAGAGGAAGGCAGCCCTCAGCCAGCCCACTCCACAGCCCCAGCACTGGGCACTGCAGTCTGTCTGCTGCCTTCCCGGGCAGGGGACAGGGTAACGCAGCCCTGGGAGCCGGGCAGAGCCCCAGAGAGGGCACTGTGCTGCCTGCATGCTGGCAGGTCCTGCCCTCACAGGGACACCACAGGAGGACTGTCCAGACCCACAACCTGCAGCCCTGGAGCCCTCGACATCAGCCCTGGAGCCCTCGATGCCGTCTGCATGCTGGCAGGTCCTGCCCTCACAGGGACACCACAGGAGGACTGTCCAGACCCACAACCTGCAGCCCTGGAGCCCTCGACATCAGCCCTGGAGCCCTCGATGCCGTCTGCATGCTGGCAGGTCCTGCCCTCACAGGGACACCACAGGAGGACTGTCCAGACCCACAACCTGCAGCCCTGGAGCCCTCGACATCAGCCCTGGAGCCCTCGACGTCAGCCCCGACTTCTGCACAAAGGTGTGACAGGCACCATGTGTCCCCCAAGCACCCCCTGTCTCTCTTCTCCTCAGCTCCCGACCTTTGGGAGCGCCTGCCTCAGTTTACCTGCCCTCGCCCCTCTCCTGCCCAGCCCACTGGTGGGACAGAGAGGAGCAGGGCCCTCAGAGCCTCCTCCGCGGAGCCCCGACCGCGCCGCACCGCTGCGCACGCTGACGCCTTCCCACGCCGGGCACGCTCGCCAGCGCTGCGGAGCGGGACGGGCGCGACGGGCCACCGGCTTCGGCAGCATCACTGCAGCAAGGACAGGGCTTCCCCGGCTCTCGGGGGCCGAAGGGCAGCCTGGCTGGCAGCCAGCTCACGCCCAGAGCTCCGCGCTGCCGCCAGGAGTGCGGCGACCCAGGAGACCCGCAGCCGTCGTGCCGAGCTGCATCCCCGCCGCCAAGCTGGTCCTGTGGAGGAGGAGCCGCGCCAGCATCCCCGAGCCGAGGAAATCCCTTTGTCTGCCACCGAATCCTCTTCCAGCAAGCGCTGTGACGCCCTTAACAGCACTCAAGCAGCAGAATCGCCTCGTCACAGACCGGCTCGTCAGCGTCCTGCAGGTTATTACAGGCGATGCGATTTCCTAAGCCCTCGCTTAGGAGCCCCGGTCAGAGAGCGTGTCGGCATCAGACATATCACTCCCCGGTACTGCTGCGGCCGAGGCAGCTCCTCCTCAGAGACAGAGTGGAAGGAATCCCCAGCTCCGCTCTGCAGCCATACGGAGGCCATCCCGAGGTGCACAGCACTTGGTGGCCTCTGGGCAGGAATGCCCAGCCCCGACGCGTGTCTCGGGAAGGGCAGGAGAGCAGAGGCACCAGGCGGGCTCACGGTGAGTGTCCAGAGCCACCCTGGGCTCTGAGAGCTGGGTGCAAAGGCTGCTCCCCAGAACGCTCGCTGCAGGGCCAGAGCTCAGCCGAGCTCAGCAGTCAGGGCCCGGGGACCCACATGGGCTCAGCGGTGCTGCGTGCCCAGCCCAGCGTGACACCCGCTCTCCCCCTCCTGCCCCTGCACACAGGACAAACCCCTTCTCGTTTCTCAGAGTCCCCTCCCGGGCTGAAAACACCCAGCCACGGACATGGGGCAGTTCAGACACTCCCCCAAAAGAAACAGAGAGCCCAGTGCCATGTCTGGAGGATGAGCAGCAGCAACTCAGCCCTCGAGAGCAGAGCCAGAGGCTTTGGCAGCCGCTGCCACGTCCCAGCACCCTCAGGCAGTGGCAGCTGCCCAGGAGGAGTGGCACACGCCTGAGCCCTCGGCCTCCCAGCAGATCATGGAATGGGGCTTGACAGACTGGCAGACAAGGACTGACCTGCCTCCCACACACCCACCTACTCCTTGCTGAGCACCCGTGCCCGTTCCTGGCCTGCACAGGGCCCTGCAGGAATAAACCCTGCAGCTCAGCACCTGTGCAGCGCTCTCCTCTCTCTGAACTCCTCTCTGCGCTCCTGCGGGCTCCTGTGTTAGAGGACGGGTCAGCAGCCTTCCTCCACACGAGTCACAGAACCACAGGATCATGGAATGGCTGGAGTTGGAAGGGACCCCCAGAGGTCATCTAGTCCAACCCCTCTGCAAGAAGCAGGGACACCCCCAACTAGATCACGTTGCTCAGGGCCTCATCCAACCTGGCCTTGAACGTCTCCAGGGATCCAGGGATCCAGGGGCATCCACCACCTCCCTGGGCAACCTGTTCCAGTGCTCCACCACTCCTACAGTAAAGAAACATTCCCCGGGTTTATGGGCTGCCTCACACCTCTCCTTCCCAGGTGGAGAAGTCCTGGCTGGCACAGGGGTGCGTCCTCGGGCAGAGGCCACGAAGGGCTGCGCATCGCCCTGGCCACAGCTGCGTGCTGCAGGGAGAGGGGCTGAGGGGGGAGAGGGGGGCTCCGGCTGCCCACCGAGGCACATCACACAGCCACACCTGCTCCCTGATGGGTTTTCACATGGTCTTAAGGGCTTTCCTGGCAATTCCCAACATTCCCTCCACTGGGGTGGGGTGGAGCAGTCTGGGGGTCGCACCCATCCTGCGCAGACTCGTGCTGGTTTTCTCACTACTCACAAATATTCACACAGAGACGCCGTGACCCCAGACCTGGTGTCTGGGCACCGAGAGCAACCCGACTCCTGCCACTCTTCACCTGTCACCGGGCTGTCTCCACTGCCCCCAGCTTTGCATCCACCAGCCCTGGGCTCCGGCAGCCGTTCTCCCCCCGCTCCTCACTTGTCCCCTGCACGGCTCGGGCAGCGGCGGTGCAGGGACACCGTGTGCCCGCACCGGCCGCAGACCGCTGGCAGCACCACGCGTGGCCCTGCGTCCCCTCTCCCCGTGTCCCCTTCACTGCTGCTCTGCCGGGGAGACAAGAGCCACCCTGGCACCGCCGGGATTCCCAAGGCCAGGAGCTGCTCTGCAATCCGCGGCGCAGCAGCGCTCCCCGGTCCAAGCTTTGCAGCATGACACTGCACTTCTGGAGCGGCGGGAGACAAACGGCCCCGGCGACACCCAACCACCCGACGGGACACGGGCGTTGGCAGCACACACCTGGAGCGCTGGCAGGGCACACAGCGGGACACTTCAGCCCTGGTGTCCCACTCCCGCCACGGCAGGGCACACTGCCACCAGGACGGGGTGCAGCCAGGACCCCCGGAGACCCCCAGTGAGACACAGGGAGCTCAGGGCTCCCCAGAGACCCCCAGTGAGAGACAGGGAGCTCAGGGCTCCCCAGAGACCCCCAATGAGACACAGGGAGCTCAGGGCCCCCCAGAGACCTCCAGTGAGACATGGGGACAGGGGCAGCTCAGGGCCCCCCGGAGACCCCCAGTGAGACACGGGGACAGGGGCAGCTCAGGCTGTGCTCCCACCCCCACGCCGTGGCTGCCCTGCCTCTCCAGCCCACCCAGAGGAGCCCTGTGGTGCCATCGCCTGCGCAGGACGAAGGTGGCCTGAGAACACCACACAGGAGATGACTACAGTGGGGTGGGGGACAGAGACACTGATGACTTGGAGCCAGCGAGGGGGAGGGACTGTGTGCTACGGGCTGAGGTCCAAACCCCGGCTGGCACCGGAGCGAGGACAGAGCCGGCACCGAAACACTTCGACCCCGCGGAACCTCCTGGGCTCATCGATTCCGTATCTGATCTTCACCCCAGCGCCCGTCACGGACACACGAGTGGGTGACCTGCCCAGGGCTGCTCAGGGGCTGGACCTGACCGTGTGGCAGCCGGTGCTGGAAACTGCCCCACAGCCACTAACCACCGGCGGGCACAGCCCCCACGCCACGCTGCCTCCCGCTCACCGGCTCGGGGGCCACCGCAGGCACCGGCCCCCTGCAGTCACTGGGCACACGATGTCCCATTGCCAGGCCGGGAGCTGGAGGTGGCTGGTGCCACTGCCCTGTCACTGTGCTGGGTGTGATCACCCGCTCTGGATGCCAGCCCAGAGCTGGAGCTACGCCGGCCGCTTGCCCACGGGAGCCGCTTCGCCAGCGGCCACCCAGCGCGCTCCAGGCGAGCACCCGCGCAGCCGTGCAGGAGGGAAGGGAGCAGACGAAAGGGACGGCTCACGGCCGAGGAACAGCCCCCCCTGCAGCCCCCCCTGCAGCCAGGGAGCCCGGCCCGCGCTGCCTCAGCCGGGGGACGCTGCGGGCAGCAGGAATCCCCGGCACACAGCACCCCCGGAGCAGTGGGTGAGGGGGAAGCCACCAATCACCAAGCGCTATGAATTAGGCTCCAGAGGCTGCAGGCGTAAGCTCAGCGCCCCCAGCCAGGTGCCACCACACAGTGTCCTCCCCTCAGAGCCCCCCAGAGCTCCGGGACACTCTCCCCAGCAAGAACCAGCACCGCTGGTCCTCCCTCCGCTCGAACACGGCCCGTGTTATGTGGGGGTGTCACGGGAGCATGAGGCGGGGGAGAGGAGTTGCCCTCGCACCCAGGTGACCCCACACAAGGCTCCTGCTGCTGACTGGGACAGGGTGGTGGCTGACACGTAACTACATGCAAACCAAACCATCCCCAGCACGAGGAGACCCCGGAGCGCGACAGGCGGCTGCTGAGGCCCCTGTAAAGCTCCATAACTACCCAAAGGCCGTTCCAAAGGCAGGGGAACAAACCCCAGTGACGGGCCCCCTCGTCTGCGCGGCAAGTGGCCACCTCATGTCTCATGAGGTGGCACAGACCAGGAGCTGTGACCACAGAGCAGGACCACAGGCCTGGAACTGGACTGGAGCCCATCTGTGGCTCAGGACTACGGCTGAGAGGAGACTTTTTGGTGTCTAAACCAAGGCAAAAGCTCCTACAAACCCCTGGAGCAGGACGCTGTGGAGCTCGGACGCTCCAGGTGACGGACTCGACTGGCAGGAATGGCTTCTGCAAGGTGCTGGCTGCCAACCCTGGAAACCAACCCCAGAAACCACCCCTGGAAACCCCCCCTGGAAACCAACCCCAGAAACCACCCCTGGAAACCAACCCCAGAAACCAACCCCAGAAACCAACCCTGGAAACCAACCCTGGCTGCACCTCCTCCTCCTCCTCCTGCTCTTCCTCCCACGCTCCAGCGCAGGTGGCTGCCCTTGTGTGCCAGGGGCAGGGGGGGAGAGAGGGGTGGGCCAGGAGAGCCGGGGCAGGGCCTAGGGGGCGGGAGCAGCCCCCAGGGGCTGAGCCAGAACACGGCTCTGTTCCCAGCCCGCAGGAGGCAGAGCCCCGGTCTGAAGCTGCCTGTCCCCATGCTGGAACGAGGGGCGAGACCCGTCTGGCAGCGGGTGGGCTGCGGGAGCGGGGCTGCCTCCACAGACACTGTGGTGTGGTGGGACTGGGCTCCAGACGCCCCCCTCGTGCCCCCACAGAGGCTGATGGGATCAGCTGAGGGGCTGATGGCACCTCATAGAATCATGGAATGGCTGGAGTTGGAAGGGACCCCCAGAGGTCATCTGGTCCANCTTTGTCACCCCTTGTCCTGTCACAACAGGCCCTACTGAACAGACTCTCCCCATCTCTCTTGCAGGCCCCTCGGTGGTGCACAGCGCTTCCCAGCCAGCCCTGGCTCCCCGCTGCTCCCAGTCACATCCTCGGGGGCCAAGGGACAGGATCTCCAGCCGGGAATCCCGGAGGAACACACACCTGGTGTGGAGCTGGTCCCTCCTGACCTCACCCTGGCATGGAAACACCCCAACTACCCGCACCGGGACGTGACCTGGGCGCCAGCCCCAGGCACCCCGTTCACACGGGCGCTGGTCTGGGCCTGTCTCCGGGTTTGCCCTTTCCCAGTGGGGTACTGGCTGCCATCTGGATCGGTGCTGGAGACAGCGCTGACACCCGGGGACGGGTCAGTCCCCGCCGAGCAGCACCCAGGGCTGTGCCTCTCACCCCGCCAGCGAGGAGCTGGGTGCACGGGGTGGAGGGGACATGCTGGTGACCAAGGGCTGTTCCAGCAGAGGACATTGTGCCCAGCAACACAAGCTGGGGCAGGAGGAGGAAGGGGGTGTTTGGCAGGACAGCATTAGCCTGCCCCCTCCCAGGGGACAGGGCCCCGCTGCCCCGGGCTGGCAGAGCAGCGTGTGACCCTGGGCTCGCTTGGCCTGCAGGCACAGCTCCTGCTTTACCCACTGACCTGCCCAGATCCCAGCCCACCACCTTTCTGCCCATCCCACGGGGGACACTGAGCCAGTGGCTGCGTGGGGCCGAGCTGCCAGCGGGGTCTGAACCACGGGGGAACGGGGAAGACGCAGGGTCTGGGCTGTCCTGCCCCGACACCACGCAGACACCAGCATCCAGGAGCTCTCCCGCGGAGACCCCGGGGTCAGCTCAGCCCCCCACAGCTGCCCAGACAGACACCACTGGGGGTCTCCTCAGGGGGCACGTGCATCAGCTCCCCTGGTCCTGTGTGTCACAGGAGACGTGCAAGGACAGACACACCTCAGGGACAGTGGGAAAAGCAGCAGGACGGGAAAGGTCTTGTACCCCGACCCCAGAGCCCGACCCCACCCAGGCCAAGAGCAGGACTCAGGGGAGAAGAAGGAAAGGCAGGTGTCCAAGAGCTGGGTAAGCCACCCCCCTGCCCCCCGACAGAGGACATGGCAGGGAGAGGAGTGGAGAAGGAGGCTGAGGAGCAGGGAGTGAGGAAGCTCATAGTTACCCAGGTCCTGGGGCTGCCGGCCTGCGGCGGAGCATGGACGAAACGAGAGAGAGAGAGAGAGAGAACATGGGACACGAGACTGCCCAGAGCACAGCACAGACACCCAGAAGCACGAGGGCCCACGCCGAGGGGCCGCGGGAGCACCAGGGCACTGCCAGCCTGGCGTCACGCTGAGGAGACCCCACCACAGCCCATCTACCCAAACACAGGGGTACCACCCCCTTCTCACCATGCAGCCTCAGAGGACAACACTTCTCCACCACTCCTCCTCCCTCACACTTCTCCATCCTCAGGCTCCTCCACCCTCACACTCCTCCACCCTCACACTCCTCCACTCCTCAACACACCTCCACTCCTCAGGCTCCTCCACTACTCACAGTCCTCCACCCTCACACTTCTCCACCACTCCTCACACTCCTCCACCACTCCTCACGCTCCTCCACTCCTCCCGGATGGGATGAGAAGGGGATTCTCCCCTCGGCTCCGCTCCCTGAGACCCCCTGCAGCGCCAACCCGTTCCCGGGGTGCCCCAGAACGGGGGCACAGGCCAGGGCAGGCAGTGCCCAGCCCCGGCACCGCCATCCGTGAGCATGGCCTCACGCGGCCTCGAGCTCTGGGAAGTGGGTTCCTGTGCCCGTCACCCCTGTCACCGCGACAGCCCCGCTGCACCACCAGGAACAGAGTCCATGTGTCCCACAGCCCAAACTGGGACACTCCTGAGGCCACGCTGCGGCACGGGGAAGTTGGGCTCGAGGTAATGAAGCATTTTCTAATTGTGGAAGGTAAATAGGGGCAGGTGCCAGCTCAGAGCACACCTCATCCCATCTGACTCCAGTGTCTGGCTAATTCAGCAGCTGCCACAGAGAGACAGAGGAGACACTGCTAAAACAGCACCCCCAGATCACCACAGGTCACCTCCAGAGGTCACCTACACGATACATACTGCCCCAGGTTTGTTTGCTGGGATGTCTGGCAGGAGGATGGACATCCTGGCTCGGGTCACAGCCGGTGTGGCCAGCAGGGCTGGGGGGGATGGTGCCCCTGGACTGGGCACTGGTGAGGGCACCCCTCGAGGGCTGCGCTTAGCTCTGAGCCCCTCACTCCAAGAAGGACATGGAGGTCCTGGAGCGGCTCCAGAGGAGGGTGATGGAGCTGGTGAAGGCTCTGGAGAAGAAACCTGCTGAGNGGGGGAGTCCCCACCCCTGGGTGTATTGCCCAGCTGGGAGATGAGGTGACAGGGAGATGGGGCAGGAGAGGACAGGGTCATGAGGGGGTGAACACTCAGTACCTGAAGCTATCAAGTGGGCATTCTCTCTCTGTGTCATATGGTTGGACTTGGTCTTAACTTTTCCAACCTTGTGACTGTGCCCTGTTCCCGCAGCAGAGGCAGGACACAAGCCTTGGGTGGTCTAGCCAAGGACCACCAAAGCCACATGAAAGGCCCAGGCACTCCCTTGCCAAGGGGGACACATGGCATGAACGCCCCATCCTCTGAGTAGTAACTCGTTGGCAGCCTCAGGCACCTCCCGAGGGTGCAGAGAAGCCCCTCTCAAGGACCAACCCCGGGGATTACACTAAGTAAGCGCCAGAATCACCCTAATTAAATCACAAAAGAAAGGGGGAGGTTTGTTTATTTTGTGTAGCTGAAGCCAGTTTTCGATCAGCCTACCCAGAGTTTGTAATGAGCAGCGCTGGGTGTGCAGCCTGACCTCCTGGACAGGGTTGTGTACCACCAGCACCCCCACCACCACCCCCCCCATCACCGTCAACCGGCCCGTTGGAGCATCGAGCTCTGGTGTGCAAGAACACTGGTTATTTGTACAGTGATCTGTCGAAACACAGCATTAGTCACAGCAAATCCTGCCTCTAAGTGGATGCTCTTACGCAGAATTAAAGTGAATATGAGTTACTGTCACTGTAGCTCTGGGAGCAAACTGAACCACAAACCACATCAACTACTGCAGTTCCAGGCCAGAAGCCAAGTGGGTAAACTGTGACAAGGGGCAGCGTGGGGCAGACGGAGTCCCCATCCCTGGAGGGGTTGGACAGGCCAAGAGATGAGGTGCTGCAGGACATGGGCTAGAGGTGGCCTGGCCAGGGTCAGCCTGGGGTGGGACTCGAGGAGCTCCAGGGTCTCTCCCAGCCCTGGGGTTGGGTGAGTCGATGATTCCTGCGCTCAGGGACTGCAGTTACTCTCACAATACAAACGGCCCCAGCAGCACTCAGAGGTAGAGGATGGGTGGTGGGAGCTCACTCCTGGTGCATTTCAGCCACTGGCACTACAGCTTCTCCTTGTCAGCTGCCACCAGTGTGCTGGGACACCCCTCAGTGCCTGCCCTGGCTGGGAGTCAAGATCTGAGCCCTGGCTTCTGCTCTTCCCAAGTCCCAGTTCAGTGTCCAGCCTTCCTCCCCAGAAGCTCCCTACGAGCTAGTGACCAACACGATGGCACCCAGAGCCAGCAGTGTCCCCTGTCCCCGCTGCAGGCAGCCCATACCAGCGGCTGTTTTACTCAACCCTACCCACGAGCCGGTGCGAGGGAAGCGCTGCTCCTGCCAGGGACCAGAGGGAAACGGCAACACAAGCCACGGCGTGACAGCAGGCTCTGAACCTGGAGCAGAGCCTGTGCATCACCACCAGTCCCCTCAAACCCACCGAGGATGACCCCTCGTGCCCACCAGCCCGTCCCAGCGGGCGCGACAGCACTGACCCGGCTGGACCAGGCTGCACCGCGTCGCCTGGAGAGCCGGGGGGCAGCCCCACATCCCACAGGTGTGAGAGCCCAGGTCCATATTGAATCCACAGCCATGTGCTGCACTCCAAGCAAGCTGTTCCTGTCAGGCAGAGACGGCTGCTGGCACGCTGCTTCCCAAAGCTGCGGCTTCAGCTTCCCCGGCAGCCTGTGTGCCAGCACAGCCCCAGACAGTCAAGCAACAGAGCTCCACCTCGGAGCAAGCTGCTAAAGCGCCAGCCTCACCTCCACCGAGCCTCCAAGAGAAACAATCTGATCTCCAGGCAGAAGACACCCACCCGGGGGCTTGTTCAGACGTTAATTAGCTTCGCCCTGGGCAGACGAAGGACCCGAATTCGCTATTTAAACGAAGCGGCAGAGCCGAGGCAGCCACAAACGCGGCTCCTCCCTCTGCAAAGCGATGCCTCGGCCACGGGGGAAGCAGCCCCCCACTGGGAACCCACAGCCACAGGGAACGGCCACAGGGGAAGCACCCCCCTGCTGGGAACCCATGGCCAGGGAACGGCCACGGGGGAAGCAGCCCCCCACGGGGACCCCACAGCCACAGGGAACGGCCACAGGGGAAGCAGCCCCCGCCCTGCGGGAACCCACGACCACAGGGAACGGCCACAGGGGAAGCAGCCCCCCGTGGGGGACCCACGACCAGGGAAGGTCCCGCTGGTCCGTGGGAAGATCCAGCGCCGTGGCGTGGCTCCTAGCCCAGGGACAGGCGAGGGGCTCGGGTCTACGACCACCCTCTGCACCCACGGCGGTGGCAGGACGCTGAGGACACCAGTGGAGCACCCCCTGGACAGGACAGGGCAGGACAAGACGGGACAGGA
>VXBZ01000815.1:27167-37368 GCA_013399135.1 Heliornis fulica
GGGACAGGACAGGACAGGGCAGGACGGGATGGGACAGGACAGGGCAGGACACGACAGGGCAGGACACGGTAGGATAGGATGGGACGGGAGGCAGGCGCTCAGGTCATCCAGGCCATGGGCCAGGCCGCGGTCGCCGCGGCGCGCAGGCCAGGCCGCCTCCATGCAGCCAGTCAACAGGAACAGGCTACTCCAGAGAGTGACTCCTCAGCCTCCTTCGAGGTGTCGAACTGGGGTGAGATGAATGGCACCCTGGAGGGAGTCACGACACCCCCCGAGGTGTGTCCAGCCACCGACAGATGAGGCCTTCTCGCTCCCCCGGCCCAGGGAGGTGACCCACACCGCTGTCCCCAACACCCCGGCGGCGCTGCAGCGGGCGGGTGCCCCGAGCCCCATGGCTGAGCCAAGGGCTCTCCCTGCTACAGCTGCCAGAGGAACCCCACAGAACACTGATGGGGGCAAAGAGCCCCGTGAACCTCCTGCCCTACACAGGAACGAGTGCAATGGGCAGGGAACTTGAGGAGACCGACCTCCAGGCTGGGGAGGGGGACACAGTCACTCTGTGACTCTCTCTGCTCTGCTCTGCCCTTGGGGGGACCCATCTGCATCCTGTGTCCAGAGCTGGGCCCCCAAGTCCAGAGAGATGTGGGGCTGGTGGAGAGGGGTCAGAGGAGGCCATGGAGATGCTCAGGGGCTGGAGCACCCCCATGTGAGGACAGGCTGAGGGAGCTGGGCTGGGGCAGCCTGGAGAGGAGAAGCTGCGGGGGGACCTCACTGCAGCCCCCCAGGACTTCAAGGCAGCGGCTGGACAGGAGGGAATGGGGTTTCCCAAGGGCAGAGAGTGGTGGGACAAGGGGCTGGAGNCCTTGGGGTCCCCTCTGCCCCAGATCAGTCTGTGGTTCTGTAGTGGAAAGTTGCTGTGCCAAGAGATACCAGAGCCTGTCCATCCACCCTGCACTGCCAGCATCACCAGGAGGGGACCTGGCAGGAGACCTGCTCAGCACAGCCTCTGGTCAGAGCTGCTCTGGTGTGACCCAATCCCGAGGACCAGAGGAAGGTGTGTGTCACACACGGACACACCAGTGTTCACAGCCTGTCATACTGGAGGCACTGGGCACCCTGGGCGAGTGGAGGGTGTCCCTGCCTATGGCCAGGGTGCCACTGGGGGGCTCTGAGGGCCCTGCCCAGCCACACTGATCAAGGGGTCTCTGATAAGTTTTCTGTCCTAACACAAATTCTAAACTATTTTGTGGTTTAACAAAGCACAGAGCAGCGTCGGCTTCAGGACAGGGACGGGCTGGAGACAGGACCAGGCAAGAGGGACAGAAGAGGTGATGGGCACAAACGTGAATAGAGCAGCTTCCACCTAGCCCTGAGGAGGAACTTCTTTCCTGGGAATGTGGCAGAGCCCTGGGCCAAGCTGCCCAGACTGGTTGGGGAGTCCCCATCTCTGGTGACATTCAGACCCCGAGATCCTGGACGCTGTGCGGCCTGCTGGGTGTGATCCTGCTCCGGGGGTGGGACTGGGTGATCTCCAGAGATCCCTTCCAAGCCCAACCAGCCTGGGACTTTGTTAAGAAGAAGCCTTTTAATTGGTCAGCCACGGTGTGGGAATGGCACAGGCTGTGCTGGCGAGAAGATGAGTTGGTAGAACCGAGAAACATCTGCCAGGATTTGACTGAGGACTCTGGGACGCCAGAGCAGACCCGGCTGTAATCTGATTTAGGACAGAGAGGCAACGCTGGCTGTCAGTACCCAACTGTCCTGAAAGCACATCTGACAGGTGCAGAAAGTGGAGGAGCATGTGGTAGATGAGATGAGACATTTGTATTTGTCCTGCTCCTCCTGTGTCAACAAGCAGAAAATGTCACCGCGCTAAGGAGAGCTCTACCTCGCTAGAAGCAGCCTGAGGAGGGAATAACCTTGGCTATTATTCTGGCAAGCACTTGGCTCAGCAGCTGCTCATGAGGCTGCTTCTTAAATTCGTTATGCTCTCAAACATACTGCTTAGCAGGGCCCAGGTTGTGACAAATTCCTCTCTGCTGTAGAATTCCGGCGCAGCAGAGGATGGGAAATGGAGAACGGCCGCCAGAAGGTCCAGGAGCACAAACCCTCCCCCAACACACCTCCTGAGAAACCCTCTCCCTCTTACATCAGGAGGATTTTAGTTTTTCCCCCAAGGGCCTGTATCTATAAGCACTGCAAGAGCATCCAGTAGGTGAAGAACAAACTAATAAAAAATAAATCAATCGAGGGGGGGGAACACGACACCGCTTCAAAGCGGAAAGTCCATCCCAAAGCAAGAAGCGAGGACGAGACAGAGACAGCCCGAACCACCCGCTGGAAACAAAGCTAAAAATACTAAAACCAGCAGACAGACAATCTCTGTGCTAGTCAGCCTCCCCACGTACACTGTCCCTGAACGTGGGTCTGGCTACTGAAGTGCTGCACACAAGCCAAGTACAACCACCCCAGTAACATCTGCTGGGAACCTTCTGCTTCCCCGCTGCGCTCTGGGCTCAGGACGCGGCGGTGGATACCGGCACCCGAGGAGGAGGAGGCAGGAGGCAGCGGATTTGTGCTGCAGAAGTAGGAGTTGTGATGGTATCTTGTTCTTTTGACTTGTCAACAAGGCTTCCTCCCTAGGGTGACAAGCTGATAAGAATTCTCGGCGTATCGTCGGCGGTGCCAAGCTCAAGTGATACCGTACTGATGGCAGTAAGCAATGACCCAGCCTCACCCTGGGCACCTGCACAGCTCTGAGCGGGTATTTGATCCACACACAAAGAATCCCACTTTGGAGTACTCCAGAGAGATAGTGGGCAACGTTACTCAGGGCTGAGTATGCAAACACAAACCTGTTGACATAGGAAAGGCTTATTACCGTTCCCTTAGTAATCAGGGAGAAGAAATTCCATTAAAAACACGTGGGTGAGGAAAGAACGAAAAACCCGATGACCACAAGAGTCGCCGTGACCCAGACGCGCTCAGGCCCTCCCACGCTTCGCTCTGAGGGCTCAGAGGCTGCAAGGCCGAGTCCTGCCTGGGAAGGAGGCACGAGAGGACAGGCCCCACACCTGCACCACGTCCACTAACACAAACTAACGCTGCTGCTCCTGCAGCATCCACCCACCCCACCGGCACGGCGCTGCACACGCAGCGAGCCTCTCTGCAGCGGGCCGGTACGGAACAGCCGACAGCCAAGGACAGTTCCCAGCCGATTCGGTGACTCTTACTCCCTGGCAGAGAAGTTATGTGAGGGAATATAGAGGTGCAAGAGGTTTGACTGGTTTGCTCTCTCGTGAGCAAGCCAGACCTCTCCACCGGTGCACCGGGACGGCAAGACAAGTTGGCAGCAAGTGGAAAACAGTTCAGACCAGTTCTGTCCTTCCCACGTGTGGCAAAGAAATCAAGATCCTGACCCTCTCCTTGCCTGACACGGCCTCCAAATCCTCCTTTCCTTTGGGGCTGGTTTTTACCCTCCAAATTCTTAAGCAGAGAATTTCCTGGCAACGACACCGTGACTTCCAGACGGGTTATTTGGCCTTAGCAGGACGTTTTCGGTTCAGCAGCTCCAGCAGTCCAGAAACCTGCATGCTGTTGACCTGCAACATCCCAGATCTCAGTGGAAAAATCCTCTCCTAACCTCGAGCAAAGAAATGTAGCACAGTGGAAAGCAGGACTTATGACAGACAGCAGTCCCAAGAGCTTGTGTAACTCTCACACCCGGCCACAGCGACGAGCCGCATCCTGGCTTCTTCCCATCTCTTTCAACACGACCTTCCCAGCAGACGAGACAAAAGGACCAGGAGAATTCCCTGACCCCAGCACGAAGGAAACGCTTCATCAGTATGTCCTGAGGCTCTTCCAGTCCCAGAGCCTTCACAGAGACGCGCTGCAATCGGCTCATTCACAGCAGCAGACCTAGAAGGGAACCTCGGGACCCAGGGGGCTTTGTTATCTCCTGTTGCTGGCGGGCGTAAACACAGCGCAGCCGAGGTGACACGCTGGGAGCCATCGCTGAGGTGCAGCCGAGGTGACACGCCGAGAGCCAGTGACACGCCGAGACCCATCGCCGAGGTGACACGCCCAGGTGACATCCCAGGAACCTTCATTGAGGTGACACACCAGAAGCCATTGCTGAGGTGACACGCCAGGAGCCATCACTGAGGGGACATGCTGAGAGCCATCGCCGAGGCACGGTGTAAAGCCAGGGGACCCTGGCCCAACTGACCACCCACACAGCCCCGGCCGTCACCAGTGTTGTTCGTGGAGCCCATCTCCAAACACAACCACTCTGGAGACGAGCCCCCGACGCTGGGGCAGCTGAGTGACAGCAGTGCCAGCTCCCTGCCTGCTTCGCGCTGGGACGCGGGGTGTCCGTCCCCCCGCAGTCAGGCAGTGTCCCCAGCCCCGGGGGCGCAGCGCTCCCTTCCCACGCCGGCGTGCCGATCCCGTCAGGTGACCCTGAGCACACACAGCCTCGTCTGTGGCAAAAATTAAACTTTAAACAGAGGGAGAAAATGTTGGGCCAGACCAATTCTTGCAGCTACACTTTAGGACAGCTAAAAATAGAGTCTGCGAAGCCGACCGGTGGCAGCTCTAATAACCAGAGCGGGATCACTCGCTCCCTGTGTCCTCAGGGAATCTCCATCTCCTCTTTGCTCTGAAGCAGATTTTGACACTTCCTCCTGTTCAGTGTCCTCATCAGATCCCACCTGACCTCCTTCATGGTCCTCGGTCGGTGTTAGACCACAAACAGCACTCTGGAAAGCCAGTGACCCTGACAAGCTATTTGCCACCCTCCCCTGTGTCCCAACACACGTCACGGCCTCGTGAGACCCGCTGGCCACTGCTTGCGAGCGCTCAGGGCCCCAGGGGGCACAGGCCCGTATCTAGCAGACACTGAGCCCCCCACACACACCGGGACAGCGGGTCCTCTGAGCCAAGACCCCACACTCCCACACGGGTTTGGTGTCTGCCTCTAGGCCACAATCCCCACAGGCCTGGTCTGACCAAGAGCCTGCCCACCCACAGCGTGTCCCTCCGGGGTCACTCATTCCTCAGCCAGGACTGCTCCAACCCACAACACCTCGGGCATCGGCCCCCGCTCAGCACCAGCCACCAAGAGCAGCCCCCTGGGCTACCCCAGAGCTGCCAGCGCTGAGCACCGGGGAGGGCGATGCCACAACTTCCCAAGGTAACACAGCTCATCACAGGATCGACTGCTCTGGGTTGGAGGGGACCCCAAGGCCCATCAGGTTCCAGCCTCCTGCCACAGGCAGGGCCACCAGCCTCCAGGCCTGGAGATGGACAAGGTCACCCAGAGCCCCATCCAACGTGGGAGGACTCCAGATGGGGCCTCCCGAGGGCAGAGCAGAGAGGGACAATCCCCTCCCTGTCCCTGCTGCCCCCCCTCTGCTGATGGAGCCCAGGAGACCACTGGCCTTCGAGCTGCAGGAGCTCCCTGCTGGCTCCTGGGCAGTTCCTCACCCACCAGGACCCCCAGGTCCTTCCCAGCAGGTGACTCTCCAGGAGCTCCTCTCCCAGCCTGTCCCTATGGCTGGGATTCCTCTGCCCAAGTGCAAGACCTCACACTTTGTGGTGTTGAACCTCACAAGATTGACCCAGACCCACCTTCCAGTCTGTCCAGACCCCTCTGGATGGCTGATGACCCCTCCTGTCCTCCTGTGCCAACTGCACCACTCAGCTTGGGGTCCCACGGAAATCTGCCAAGGGTGTGCTCAGGTCCATCACCCCGTCCTTGATATCCAGGGGTACACCCCCCAGACAGCCCTGCACCGTTGCGTGTGCTGCGACCCGTAACACCCCGAAAGGGAGCACTGTCACCCCCACTTGGGACTTACGTGGGCTGTCACCAACTTCTAACGAATGACTGAACGTGCAGAAGCCAAGGGAGGTGTGGCTCACAGCTTAACAAATACAAATTCAATATTCCCAAACCCTGACAAGTTCATTTGCTACCAAAAGTAAAACCAGGTTCGTGAATTCCTCGTCCTCTTTGTCTTAAATCCCTTATCCAGAGCGACGCAAGAGCGGCAGCACTGCGATCGCCAAGACCCATTTATCTGCAACAGACACCAAACTGGGCTAGAGAGGAGCAGGAGGTGGATCACAGACATACAGAAATTAATTGCAGGACAAGATGTGAAGAACGGGACACGTTAACAGCAGAGCAACACGCGTGAGCGGACACAAACCAGGCAAGAAAATGGCGAGCGGGGTCCGAAGCCCCAGGAGGTGCCGGGAGCGGCGGCTCCCGGCCAGGACGGTGAGGTACCTCCCTGCACCAGGCACCACAGCTCCCTCAGGAGGGTCCCAGAGGGTCCAGCCGAGCACAGGGACACAGGAGCAGCCCGAGACGGCCCAGGAAGCCCAGCGCCTCCGCAGCCCCCGCTGGGCCACAGGCCGAAGCCCAAGGCCCATGGCCAGCACCCCGTGTCCTACAGGCCCCCGCGCCTGCCCCCAGCGCCTCTTCCCACCACAACCACCCCAGGCTCTGCCCCGAGCGCGGCACATGACGCCATGGCTGTGACAGAGCTTGGGTGGGCTTGGTGGCCAGGACCCCCGGGCACGATGAGCCGTTAACCAGCTGCTTTCCCCACCCTGGGCTGCCACGTCTCGGGCCTTGAAACCTTCCCACGGGCGACAAACTTGGTTGAAAATGTCAAAGTGGCTTAAAGGGACTATGGAACTATCAGGGGAGGAGAGGAACATCCTTGCTCATGTCCAGCTGCCTCAGGGGAGGTCTAGAAGTGGGACCATGATCTTCCTGCAAGGGGCAAGAGCCCAACAAGGACCTTCGGGACCTCTCCAGGGCCAGTGACTGCGATGCCCTTTCCCAGCATTAGCTGATCTGAGCCCCACACGGGGACAGGGCACCGATTACATCTAGGGTTGAAATCACACAGGTCCACGTGGAAAGGCAGCTGTGTGTCCTGCAGGTCCACAGTGGAAAGGCAGCTGTGTGTCCTGCAGGTCCACAGTGTGTCCTGCAGGTCCACAGTGGAAGGGCAGCTGTGTGTCCTGCAGGCCCACAGTGGAAAGGCAGCTGTGTGTCCTGCAGGTCCACAGTGTGTCCTGCAGGTCCATAGTGTGTCCTGCAGGTCCATGTGGAAAGGCAGCTGTGTGTCCTGCAGGCCCACAGTGGAAAGGCAGCTGTGTGTCCTGCAGGTCCACAGTGTGTCCTGCAGGTCCATGTGGAAAGGCAGCTGTGTGTCCCACAGACCCGAGAGGGAGCAGGACTGTACCTGTCACCTGCCCAGCGCAGGCTGGGCCACGCGGCTGCACGTGTCAGAACCAACACAAACACTCTCCCAACACATTCTTCACGTCCCCCAGATACTTCATTCTGTTTGTCTTTCATGAGCAATTCTTCTCCTCTTCCTCCTCCATGACTCATCTTTTAAAGTTTACAACAACAACAACAGGAATAACATCTCCATGCTCAAGCTCTCATTATTCCTGAAAAATCTTTCTGCTTCTAGACACAGACCACAAGACAAACAGCACCGAGATGAGCTCCCAGGCCCCCACAGCTGTCACCCAAGCAGGAGGCTCCGTGCTGGTGCCCACCAAAGGTATCACTCAAGTCACTCCAGGGCACATCCAAGACAGCCACGCTCATGGCCAAGCACCGCTGGTAACACCACAGCTCAGGAGATGCACGGGAATGTGCATGGAGGTGGGGACAACTCTGCACTCACAGAATCATCAAATCCCTTGGGTTGGAAGAGACCTTCAACTCCTCGAGTCCAAGCCCAGGCTGACCCTGGCCAGACCACCATGTCCATCAGCCCCTCATCTCTTGGCCTGTCCAACCCCTCCAGGGATGGGGACTCCACCACTGACCTGGGCAGCCTGTCCCAACCCTGACAACTCTTCTAGGGGGGAAATTCTTCTCATGGCCAACCTCAACCTCCCCTGGGGCAGTTTGGGACCATTTCCTCTGTCCTGGCGCTTGTTCCTGAGAGAAGAGACCGACCCCACCTCTCTGCACCCTCCTTGCAGGGACCTGGAGAGAGCCAGAAGGTCTCCCCTCAGCCTCCTCTGCTCCAGCCTCAACAGCCCCAGAGCTCCCTCAGCCTCCTCCCAGGACTTGTGCTCCAGACCCTTCCCCAGCTCCCTCAGCTGCTCCTCAGAGGATTTATGCCCCGTCACTCCCCTCCTGACACATGACATGATAACGGCTCCTGCTCTGCCGAGGTCTGGTGGGATCCACACTGGTACCAAACTACTCCCGAGGAACAGCAGGTTGCAGAGAACTGGGATGTTGTTCCTCTGCTCTCACAGTCCAGCTAACTCAGGGTGCTGAGGTCCAAGCCAGCTTTCTACTGCGTTTCAGTCCCCAGGAGAGTTCAAAAGCTCCTCAAACAGTAAGTGAGAATGGTGGGCACCCAGGAGAACCATGGTGGGCACCCAGGAGGACCGTGGTGGGCACCCAGGAGGACCGAGAGTGAAAGGCCACGAGCTCAGAGGGCATCGGGCTCTCGGTGACCCTGGCTCTGTCTCGTGACACAAAGAACGCTCCAGAGCCTGTGCCCATGGGACAGGGTGGCTCCAGGGACCGTGGGGACAGCAGGCACCAGGAGATGCTCTGCAGCATCAGGCAGGGAACTGCTCCCACGCCCAGAGCCCCCGCAGCACCAGCCAGCCCCGGGCCCGCTCGGTGCATCACCACAAGACGCCGGTGGCACTCGCTCGATAAACCCAGTGTCCTTCTCCAAGGCAGGACCTGCTCGTGGTGCCTTTGACACCTCACAACAGTTGGCTGTGCCTAAAGTCACACCACAAAAACCCGACTGAGCCACGACACTGAACTCTCAAAGCCTGAGGACTGGAAGGTTCTGGAGCTGCCTCCCCACCAGGACAGCAGGAGGAAGGCGGCTGTGGAGGTAAAGGTGGAGCAAGTGCTGTCACTTCACAGGGGGCTGCAAATCTGGGGGGGGGCAAGGGCTCAACTCATGGACCACCAGACTCTTTCCTTCCCCGTCTGCGTTCTTCCAGCACGGGGCATGACGCGGGGCAGCAGCCTGGCAGGGAGGCAGCTGTGGTCACCCCTTTGCTCTAGCCTGGGCACAGACAGTGCGAGGGAGGTGGGTAAAGCTCTGGCTTAACCTTGAAGGGCTGAAGGGCTCAGCCTCCAGCCAGCTGCACCAACTGCCCACGAGCTGCCCTCCAGCCACCCCACAGCCCGGAGCGGCCGGCGCACGAGCGGCCTCTCCTACGTGGCTCTGGACAGATAAAGTCCAGGGGAAATCAGCTGGCTGCACATCAGACCCTGCACACCCTTCCACCAACAACACCTCTCCTCGCTGCACAGCACCAACTTGACTCACAAGTGAAGTAATCCCCTGTCTGCAGAGCCTCTGGCACCACCAGGAGCTGCCACCACCACAACCAGGAGAACCCCAACCACAGCCAGCAGAAACTCGGGCGGCCGCTCGTCGCACCGAGGGCTGGGGACGAGGATGCTGCAGTGGGGAAGGGCAGCAGGAAAACCTGCAGCCAGCTGCACATGGTAACAGTTGCTGGAGAATAACTCCTGCTAATCACCGAGCGAGACTCCAGCCCAGCACCAACACACGGCTCCAGGCTGGAGCTCCGGCCCCGCTCCTCCCTGTGACCTTGTGATTTCAGTGCTGGTTACTACTGGTTCTCCCTTTGCTTGGGGCGCTCACAGCTCATTTTGTTTCTCATTATCAGCAACAAGCAGATCAAGGACAGGCTCTCCTCTGCTCGGATTCCTCAGCTATCTTGAGATGAAATAACCGCATTGATTATCCCCTTTTGCCATCCGGCGGCTACGCTGCGCGGCCAAGGGACACCCAAACCCCAACCGTGCTCTGGGGGCCAAACCAGCTCCTGTGGAAGAGGCTTGAGGGCTCCACCACCCAGCACCAGCCTCGGAGCTCTCGCTCCGCCAGCCCAGCACGCGAGACCCTCGGCTTGACGCCGGCGCTCAGCAGAGCCCCCCCGGCAGCCTCCTGCCTCCAAGGCAGCCTCCAGCCTCCAGTGTGGGGGCTCACACACCCGGGACAGCACCCCAGGGAGCACAGCCACGCCTGACCACAGGCCCTCTGCAAACCTCTCTCCTCCCCACAGGAGCTGCTCGCAGCCCCAGCCACCTGCGTGTCATCACCAGGTCGTGTCTCATGGAAGGGGGTGGCTGTCCAGTGTCCTC
>VXBZ01000816.1:0-40838 GCA_013399135.1 Heliornis fulica
TATGATTCTATGATTCTGTGTATCACTTCTCCAGTTATGTTAATATCTGCAAACCTCACTCAGGTATTACTGAAGTGATAGTCCTGAGCTTGATCTGAGAATGATGTATGCCAAGGTCTAGTCGTAGTTAGAGCAATCATAGCGGGTGAGCTTTAAATAGACACCTCTTGAATAACTGTGAGCGTTGGCCAAAGTTGTCCTGTAGAAACACAACAGACAGGGATGGTAATTGAGAGCAACAACTCCTAAGAATAATGACTGTTAAGAGGGAAGATTTTATTTTTATTGCAGTCACTGTATGAATAATTTTTTTAGAGAAGTCAGGGCTTGCAGATGTCAACAGGACTCCGTACTATGTGGCAATTTCTGGTTTGGAATTGTCAGGATACACCATTCATTGTCATTATTATTTGCAGACTTACCACTGTACATTCATTCCTTCCTAGCATCTGAAAAAAATCTGTCTTCTTACCTTTTAGAAAGTTAAATATTTCCTTTAAGAATGCAAATGCACTTGTAGTTTCATAATTACACTTCCAATGACCTGAAAATACATTCCAAACAAATCTTATGCCAACTCAAACATGTGACAGCAAGTATAACCAAGATCAGCCATAAATAACTATACATATATTTCTATATGCGTGTGTGTATGTGTATATAGAGATATGGGTGTATATACATTTTTTAAGCAAATATTTAGTAGTTAATTGAGGTAGTATGCTAGTCTTTCTAACCAAAGTCATCTACTTATTGAAATATTCAGTTTCTTGGCTGGCATTTTCTTGGTACATTCTATCACAAGGAATTTTTTGTATCTTCAAGGAAAGACAAGTCCACTCCCCTTGGAAAAGCAAAGGTCCTCTTCTAATAAAAGAGGAAATGTTGCCAGTCATTCCTTCAATTCCCGTGATTAATTTGAAAAAATAACATCAAACTCATCCAATGGTACCCTACCCTACATGACTTTCTACTTCTGTGGCTATGTACAAATGGGCTTCCTTTTACCCAACAGCTTTCTTTTTTGTTTCACTTCTCTATTTGCCAAAAGAAACCTTTACAAAAATTGAATGCTATCACAAATTTTATTTGCTTTTGGATGGATGAAAATTTTCCTGGGGTAACTAGAGCTTCCTGGCTATACCTGAACAAGTTCACTCTATTTTGCTTTTAAGTAGTTGGGGAATTGTGTGTTCAAAACACTACTGAACAGGCTTTTGATAGTGTTTTCATGTGTTAAAGTGCCTACAGCTTTACTTAAGTAATGCTATTTCTTCATCTTTTAAGTGTCAGCAGAATATGTGGAAAGCTACCCCTTACTTAGTGTTTGAAGTAAGTCAGCAGGAAGATTAAATAGCAGAGATAAGAAATGACTTAGAGGAAGTGGGAAGAAGTTGTTAAACAGATTAGGTGGAGGAAAGGATGCTATCAAAACTGAAATAGTGGAAAACAGGTCCTGAACAACAACAAAATTTAGAAAAGAAATCCTAAAAACTGTAATCTTGTTCTGAAAAATGTCACACACCAATGGAAATCAGAGAAATTAGCATCTTGACCAGCAAGAATAATTCAGAAAGATGTAACATCAGAGTCACAAGTAGCAGAACTCTCAAAGTCCTTCTTTCTCACCCAGACAGCTCAAAGTGGCAGAGGGAGAAGGCGGTGGTAGTGTTGAGGAAAGGAGGGTTTTATGTCAGGTACTTACAGCTAAATCCTATTGGCCTGCCTGTCTTTCGTGCTACTGGGTATGTCAGCCATACATGCTCTGAGGATTCCCTTATGACAGCTATTGCCTTAAAGCAAGATAAAGTCTTTTTTTCCACTGCAGTAGCACAAAAGGGAATTACAAGAACTCAAGGATAAGGCCTTTTGGTTTCAATAGTAACAGACAATTTTGGCATGTTCTCAGCTCAGGATTTCAAATACACTTAAGTTCAGTGCTCAGAGGAGGTAGAAATAATAATTTTTACAGGTTGTGTAGAACTCCCCTACTTCTTAGTGCAGGTCTCTTATTTTTTTTAATGCTCAGCTTTGTTCTGAGGAATCCCCATAAGGAGAAATATAACTGCTGAAGTGTGTCTGTTGTACAACTTCATACTGCCCAGGGAGATGGGGGAGTGGTTTAATACATCTTTCTCTTTTTGTCCTTTTTATTTTTTATATATCTGTATCCTTAGTGATTAGACACATGACAAGGCACCAGGGGAGACTCTTACTGAAATCTATTGCATTGAAGAATAAACGGGGTTAGAGGATGGAAAGGAAAAGAGATGTCTCAGTGATGGTCAATGAAACTTACAATTTTTAACTTTATGAGAAAAAGGATAGTTCTCAAGTCAAGACTACTATGTTCCTCGAGTACTCAAACTTACAGTCCATAAGATGTACCTTTACAATTCTGTGTTTTGAAGCATTTTGAATAAAAGTAGAATGATGTATCTCTATAGCAGAGGTGAAATGACTTTTTTTTTCACTGTTTGAAGCAGTTCCTTTTTTTTTTTTAGTACATTGCTTTCATATAAAATGGAAGTATGCTATAAAAGTCTAATAGAGATTTGAGAAACACAGCAGCAACACTGAAACCTCAAGTGAAAAAGGGAATGAATATTATATGGTGGCTGTTGTTTAAAATAGGAGGTATGTAAGAGTTCTCATGGGAGAGACAAAAGATGTTAAAAACCAGAACTGGTTTATACGAAAGAGATGCAGTGGACCATTCTAACGAGCAAAGCCCCAAGAGTTTAGTGCTAAAATCAAATCTGACTTGACCAAGATATCATAATTGATCATCATTTTGCATTCCTGTGTAAATAATTCTGTTAATGATACAGATTCAGCTTATCGAAACATTTTCTGTCAAAATGAGTAGGGACAATTACCATATCTGGCTTTACCAAATCAGGAGTAGTAGTATCATGATGATATGAAACAATTTCAATACAAATTAATGAATCATTTTCATTAGTCTGCTATTGCCAAGATGAATATGGAAATTCTTGCTTATTAATAAAATCTGTTCAGTTCTTCAGATGTTTTGCATTACCCCTCATTTCTTTTCATGTTGTCCAAACAGATTTAGTTTTCATTGTTTAATAGCATAGAAATTTCACTAAGTCAAGACAAGTTGGGGAATTAGCTTTCTAGAAAATGTTTAAGGCCTAATGTTTAATATTAATTTCTAGGTCATAACTAACTTTCTTGCCTAGAGAAAAAGGTGCATGAATATTAAAAAAGTTGGATGGGCACAGAGATTATAACTCTAACTAGATTAATTAAACTTTATTTCTGAGTGCAGAGTTAATATAAGTTTTATTGGAAATTTTTAAAGCTTCCCTTCTAGTTAATAAATGTTAATACTGTTTTGCAAGAGAAGCAAATTTGGAGTTATTGCACCTAGACCAAAATTAAATTAACTGTGCCTATAGTACCTGTAGATACACATACATTTTTTCAAAGTAGGAAGCATTTCAAAATTTTTACACTCTGCCTTGTATGGGCATAGGCTGTTTGAATCCACAGGTGAAGGAGTTTAAAAATGATCTGCTGCATCAAGAATTTTGTAATTTCAGTTGTGCAACTTTGACCGCACATCTTACCTATTTCCCTTCTCCCTGTTTGTTTGTTTTGGTTTTTTTTTTTTAACACCATGTTATTACATGCATGTAAATAGGATCTTTGTAGGAGAGTGTCCACAAAGTTTATGACACTAAACTGTGTCCTTAACACAGTTTAGGACTTCTATAACCTGATGTGTGAGAAGATAACCTTGTTAAAAGGAAATAAATAGTTTTGACCTGTTCAGGCACTTGTTGCTATAGCCTATTTGGAAAGAAAATAGAAAATTATTTGTCCATTTTTCATTTTTCTTGAATGACTCTACTTTTTGTGGTACAAGAGTTGTTTGAAAATCAGTGGAAACATTTCCAGTTATCTGAATGACACAAAGTGAAGAAAACTTATTACTCAACTATAGTTGAATCAATGGAAATATGGAGTGAAAATGTGGGAACAAGAAGAGTCACATTTTTATGGGACTGTGCTGAAGGATCTGGTAATACTTTTAAATCTTTTTGAACTTGCTCAGCAATGTGGAAACAGATCTACCCTCAAAAATCTAAACTGCAAAAGTTAATTGTGCAGATAAGTAACACTGCAAATCAAAGGGAAAGAGAAAGAAATATGGGGGCTGGAGGTAAAAAACCCAACATTGATTTCTCTCCCTCAATGTCTAAGATGAAACTGAAAATCTTCAATGTATTTTAACTGAGGTGGGAACGTGGGCAGTGGCACATATATTCTGAAGTAAATAAACAAAAGAAAAACAAATAGCTCTTCTTAATCTCAGAAAAGCATTTTAAGACCAAAAATTGTACTCCTTTTCAAACAGAAAGCAAATATAGGTCTGGTGAATAAAACCACCAATAAATCCCACCAAACCAACCCACTTGTAATTAGTTATTATGGCTGTTAAATTGTTCTGTAAATAATAGTACACATTTTAGATTTTCTACTAAACCTGCTGTTTTTAAAGAATTCAAACCCTAATATTTCCAGGTTTGAAGGAAACTAAAGGTTTTACCTTTTTTTCTAAAGTGAGCTTGATTATGCAAACCACCCAGATAAATATGAATACCTTTATACATTTTATTTTGATGCTATTTTATTTTTTCCAAAGACATGATAATGTTAAAAACTGTCTGCATTAACTTTGTCAGACATTTCCCATGAAACATTTATTTGAATTGTCACTAACCCATAAATCGAAACCTTGCAATCATGTTTGACAAGATGACTGGGGTTTTTTTGTTTGTTTTTTTTTAAAACTTTCCTTAAGCAAAAGTGTCATAAATCTTGGGCAAGGGTTCAAGCAGGACAAAGCTTTCGCTAAACAAATGTTGACATATGAAACCTCAGTACATGGTAACCACAATAACAAATTAGGTATAATCTATCTTTTGACCTTCCAAGAAGAAAAAGAATTGAGTATTTCAAGGTATTTTACAAAATCTGTGGTGAAGTCTTCAATTATTTTAAAAAATTAGTTGTCAGTCCTTGCCTGCTCATTTGTAACAGAGAGCTTCATTTGATGGTATAAGTAACCACATAGGACACTGCCTTTGCTCCTAGGAATAGCTGCACAGTGCTTAGCAATGCTCTGTCCCATACAAAATTAATATTATGATGGGTTTAGAAACTGAGACCTGTTTACAGAGCATCTAGAGGAAAAAATTTTGATTTTTCTTTGTAAACTATGGAACAGTTAATGTTTATCTTAAAACTATAGCACTTCTGTGTTTAGTGAAGTCCAGGGATCTTTGGGTTTGCTCTGGAAAAAGCATCAAGTTTTCAAATGTGTTGATAAAAGTTGTGATCAACGCAAAACAAAATCTATTGCAAGAAATGTTTAAGAGATCAGCCCTTCACATTGGTGTTTGTGGTGAAACAGTTCAGCTCTCTTTCTAAGACTGAAAATTAAATTGTACTTATTAGCACTCAGATATTGTGGCAAGATGTTTAATAGAGATAGCTAAAGCAGATGGACATAAAATGAAACAAACAACCTCCCTTTCAAAATACAGTATCATTTTTCCGATGATAGTGTTGGATGCCTATCATGCTACGTATAAGTACAGGAACAAAGGCTTACAAAGCTGTGTTCCTCAGCCTCTTTCAACCAAATACACATAACGTCTGTCTGATATACCTGCAAAGTAAACACCTTAGATGAAGTAGGCACAAAGACCAGAACTGAGGAGTGTCAGAAAGCCAGCTAGAAAATAATCAGACAGAGAAAATAATCTGCCCAATGCTGTTAAACTTTAAATACTGAAGCCTGCTTTAACTTATCCTCTCTTCACAGCTGCTGAACAAGCATAACACTTAGAAAGCGCATTTCAGCAGCCTGCCTTCTGAAGGTCTCACCCCTTAATATTACACCTTATGTGTGGTGAGCACTGCTGGCAAGCAGACTTGTCCTGTTAGCTCAAATACATGCCAGCACAAATGACCTATGGATGGTCCATGAGCATCTTTAACCTCTTTCAAAGTCTTCAGTATAACTAAACGATGCTCTGGGCAGCTGCTCCAGACAGGGATGCAATGCAGGCATAGTGAGGAAGGTGAAAGTCAGGGCCAAAGCCGCTTGCATTGGTGGGATTCCTGCTGTGGACTTCCATGCATTTGAGATGGGGACTTTTATGCCTCTCTAGCTAACCCTTTCCACAGCTTGTCCTTTATGTAAAAACAGCCATATTAGGCCAAGGTAAAGGACTTTGGTCTTTCTCTGTGGCTTGTGACAGGTGATTAGAAAATGAGTATGGGAAGCAGCAAATGCCTTCCCCTTGCTATCCTGTATCTAGATGCTAGTGGTTTTGAGACTTCCTGCTCCTGAAGGTGCATCCATAGCACCATGTTTAATACAAGGGCATTTCTTCAGTGAAATTCCTTAATAATTTTTGAACTCCTCATTCACTTCCTGTAATAATAAACTCCATAGTTCAGTTTACATGGGTGGAAAAGTGCTTCACATATGTACTTTTGCCAGTTTTGCCAATTGCAATACACTCTGAGGAAAAATCACAGAATCACAGAATGCTGGGAGTTGGAAGGGACCTGAAAAGATCATCTAGTACAAACTCCCTGCCAGAGCAGGTTCACCTAGATTAAATCACATAGGAATATATACAGACAGATCTTGAATGTCTCCAGAGAAGGAGACTCCACAACCTCTCTGGGCAGCCTGTTCCAGTGCTTTGTCACCCTCACATAGAATAAGTTCTTCATTACATCCACATGGAACTTCCTGTGTTCCAGCTTGGACCCATTGCCCCTTGTCCTATCACTGGCCATCACAGAGAAGAGCCTGGATCCATCCTCCTGACACCCTTTAAATATTTATAAACATTAATAAAGTCACCTCTCAGTCTCCTCCTCTTTTCTGAGCTGAAGAGACCCAACTCCCTCAGCCTTTCCCTATAAGGAAGATGTTCTACTCCCTTCCTCATCTTGGTGGCCCTGCGCTGGACTCTTTCAAGGAGTTCTCTGCCCTTCTGGAAATGAGGGGCCCAGAACTGGACACATTTCAAAAGCATTCTCACCAGGGCAGAGAATATATGGAGAATAAATGGACAAAAAATGTTTACTGGTTTTACTATTCATTTCTGTGAGATATTAACTTCCTATATGCTTCACATATATCACCCATTCTTCATAGTTATCTAAAGTCCAAAGAATATTTAATTATTGCCAAGTAGCAACTCCCCATGTATCCAATCTGTTCTGTCACTCTGCATCATTTCTATATCATCTACATGAAACGGCTATTTTTTTAACAAAAAATAGTTTCCTTTTTTATTTCTGATTAATGCACACCATTGTACTTGACTTTTTGACTACTTCTGAACAGTGAGCTGTTATTTTCATAGAGTCATCCATAAGACACTAAGTTCTCTTTCCTGAATGTTAATAGTTATTTTACAGTTTATCACTATGTATGTGGAATTGTGATTGTTTTCCCCTTTGTGTGTATTGCTCTACATTTATCAATGCTGGGTCTCATCTGCCAGTTTTATCACTGAGTCATTCACAACTGTATGATTCCTCTGAGGCTCTTTGTAGTCAGTTCCGATTTTATTTTGTCAGCAGGCTGTTGTCACCTCCTTATTTCCCCTTTTCCACATAATTTATGAGTAGTTTCTCATGAAACTACTTAAATATAATTTATGAGTAGCACTGTGCACAGCAAAGATGCCTGAAAAGCTCTGTGGGAAATCTCCATTCTAAAAATGCACTTCTTTGCACCTTTGATTTCCTATTTTTTTTCACAGTTTTTCCTGAAAACCTTATGTTACAAATCTGAGACAGCTGTTTCCCTGTTGCAATGACAATTTAGTTTCTTAAAGAACCTTTGTTAAGGTAACTTTTATAATTTCATTGGAAATACAAGCAGTCTACATCATCCCAATCAGTCTTATCTAAAAGATGTTGAACTTGAACAGATTTTGATTCATTACTTTCTTCAGTGTATTAATTACTTTCTTTAGTGAAAGTTGTGTGGAATCTTTCCCAGGATGTCACTTATCAATGTACAAGTCTCTTCTTAGGTGGTTTCTACTAACTTGTGCAGTACAGAAAATAGTGCTGCTGGTCTGTAGTTTCTATTATATCATGCATTCAAGTCTTCCTTAAATAAAATTCTATGAATGACAAGCAGTAATCTGATAGAGTTAAAACTCTTTTAGAGTTTTTAAATTAGTAATATTTTGGTTGTATATATTTTCTATTATGTTTCTGTTCACTTCAATGTTGTTTTTCTGAAATGTATTGCACTAGCATATCAATGTAAGATATTTTATCAAAGTTCTGCCATGTAAAGAGAGATAAGAAATTAAGTTCTCCTTAATCTCCAGCTGTTCTTCAGTGAACCCTACCATGAAAAAATCATGTAGTTTTTCTGATCTGTCATGAATCATCCTTACAGCCTCAAAGTATTGCTCTGCACACATAGAATCATAGAATATTCAGCTTAAAAATGAAACATTCGAAATGCAGATGCATTCAGACCTGAGCATTTTTCAACATAATTGGTTGACTCAAATACTTCGATATCTTTTGTTTGCTCTCTATTTGCTTGTCAGCTGTAACTTCAGGTTAGAAGACTCACAAGATTCCTGTGGTATCCTGTAGGTACACTTAACACGTGAGTTCTCTTTTGCATTCTTATCACATTTTCAAAGGTTTCCAGGCAATGCTGTGCAGAGATACAGGGCAGCTTTAGAGAATGACTTGCAGAAGACTCCACTCTATCTTTTGCATAATAAATATTTTTGGCACTAAATTCCTTCTGCATCTCTTTGTTTCCTTCTGTTGGCACATCTGTTGATGCTCTTTATCTTGGAAGGTAGCTTATCAAAAGTATTATCTCTTATTCAAATGACCAGCATACTAGCTTCCTGGAAGTATACAATCAACTCCTAATGATTTCACAAATAATTAATCATTATAACTGCCTTATCAGGTATAAATATTACTATTTGTACTGAAAGTGTAAATACAAATCTGATCAAAGTATCATTACTAATATTATTGTTGACCTTTGACCTTGACAGAAATTCTGCATTCAAAGAGGGCCACATACACTTTACACTGCCTTCCTCATTACATTTTTCTCTGGACATCAGTTTTGCTTTTTACTTAGTTACAACATTATTATTTGTTCCTAATGGCTCTGACCTATCTGTGACTTTCACCTAACAGCAACAATAGTTGTCCATTGGGACTCATTCTCTTATATTCACTGTTGTCCCTAGCAGATGCTTAAATAAAACTGCAGAATTTAATGTCTCCTATATCCACCTGATTAACTTTACATAAAAATAATAAAAAAAAAATACAAAATACCAAAGAGCATGATGCATCTAGTTACACAACAGATGTCTGGCATGACCCATCAACTCATGTTTTCTAATCCTGCTTGTTATTGCTGCACAGATTTTCTCTCGGGTGTAGATGGTGAGGCTTTTTGCTTGTTTATTTCATTGAATTTTAGGTCAAAGAGTGGATCAGTGCAGGTGTTATTACTCTAACCTGCAAAAGATACATCCAACTTTCATAGCAGTAGTACTTTTTCCTCAAATAATTCAAATAATAGCTTGCCTTTGTGGAATTGTTATTTTTTGGGAATAAAAATATGACATAATTTAGGTCACTGGCTTTCACTTCTGGAGATTTTAAATCAAGTCCTCATTCTGACACACAGTTGTATTATAATCTTTAAATAATAATATATTTAATGATGTGATTCAGATTTACTTTTCTATATTTTTATATGTAGTGATACTCACTGCTACTCAAAGCATAGCAAAAAAGATACTTTTAATTCTCAGCATTTTTTCAGCATCACAGGCAGCTGATTTTTTTTTTCCTGAGCATTTTTTGACAGTTGTTGCAACACTGTTATTCATAGCCAAGAAATATAAAAAAATCACCATGAAAGAGGTGTTGCTATGTGATTTATAAACAAACCAGTCAAATGACTGAAGACAAAATAATCAAAAAGGTGAAACGTAGTTTTGCTTAATAAGAAAATATTCTGTTGTATTTTTCCTTCTGTTTTCTCAGAAAGAAAATGGTTTTCTGTACTGAATTAATAGCAACAATCACTTGTCAGTCTTAAACAGTATTTCCATACCACAGTTGTCCTTTTCCTCTTTAAAAATCCATTTCACATTCTACTTCCCTGATCTGTTTCCCTGTTGGCAGCTCTAGGCCAGAGTAGTTTCCAACTCATGCTCCTACTTGGGTACTCTTGAGTAAATTCCACTTCCTATAAGCTGCATTGTCCACAGTTTAGCCTGATTTACATCAAAGTTTTCCTCTAATTTTTTGTTTATGTTTAAGAGGAAGAATAAACCTCAACAGTTAAAGACTGAAAAGGTTCAAAAAGTCCCTTATTGCACCTGTTTTCTGGTTTTAATTTGAAGTGTATCAGCAAATGATTAAGTATTTCATTGCTGCTGCCTTGTCCTGGAAATCGATCACTTTAAGGACATAATTCACACAGAGCGAGAGTTGAGGAGAAGCTATTGAGCTACTGTTAAGATGCACACACAATTCTGCTGAAGTCTTGCTACCTCATGATGATTCCTAACCTACTACAGGTTGCCTGAAAGGAGTAGGCCACAAGTGGAAACAAGGCAGGGAATTTAACTCCTTCCTAGCAAAATACTTACCATATCATCTGTCCTCTGCAGTTCTCAAATGGTTCCACTCAAGTCTTTGAAATTAGCTAGCCCCTAAGTGACATCCGTTTCAGGATTAGATAGTCATGTAAGGATCAGTGTTTAAGTACGGGCTTTTTTCCCCTTCAACCCATCTGTCATTTTTCTGAGATAATACATTAATTTCCATAGCAACAGCCTGCAATGTTACCAATAGGATTATTGCGACTTTGCGGCAGGATCAAGCAAAGGAAGCCAGACTGGTTTGGAATAAACTGTTATCTGAGCACAGGAAGTCTAAAATAATAGGAAAGCTGTTATAAAAGCCGTAGTTAAGTCTCCTTTGCGACCAGTAACATTAAAATAAATAGGAAAAAAACTGGTTAAATGTCATGTGAAGCATCACCATTTTTAAATGTTTGTTATATCCACTTGATTTGGCTTATTCCAGGTTTTGCTAGTCCAAAAGATGCATGGCCCTGGCCTAAATCCATTGTAGCTTTTTGAATAATTAAAAATTGCAATCTGGATTCCCAACATTGTGTAACATCCTAAATATAATTAATTTTGATAGTATAACAGAAAGATAAAAGCATATTAGTTCCAATGCTATGTGAGGTGAAACTCATACATTAACAGTACTTTTCAACTTGCTGATATATTAAGAGAATTAGAATTTCATAGTAACTGAGTCTGTGACAGATCTGACAGAGTAACTCCCACCTCAGTCTCATACACTTTGGAGAAGCTCTGTTCTTACTGTGCTCTACACCCTGTGACCATTTCTGGATGACATCTTAGCTGGTGTTGACTAACCTGATGTGACTTACTGTTTGTGACTAAGCTTCTTAACCCTGCCTCCTGGTAGTGTGCAGAGACTTAAGCATCTTCCTGTTCATCCCCCAGCCAAAGACACATTCAGTTGCCACCAAATCATTCCTTGTCCAGTCTAATTTTAAGGCCTATTTTTGTCTAGTCTATTTTTAAGGACTATCAATGATGGAGACATCTTTGCCTTTCTGGATAATGCTTTCTATTCCTTATGATTAAGAAGTTGGGGGGAGGGGTTCTCAATATTTCCCCTCTCCCCATTTTTTTTTCTTTTTTATGATCAATAACCTGATTTTCCCTTGTTGTTAACTAATCTCTCACACACAGAAGGTAGATTTCTCTCTGCTTTCTGTATCCAAGCTAAATGAGTCATAAGTAGGCTAATAGTGTCCAGGAAGCGTTGTACATTTCTGTTACATTTGTAGACATAATAAGTACGAGTTGGGCAAATTCCTGATACAACCTATCCTGGTGTTGTATGATGTTTTACAGATTCATTATAGGTGCCAAAACCATTAATGATAACATTACAAACCAAAATAATCATTAAAAAAACCCTAGAATATTGCCAGTTATCACATTATTTAATTAAAGAAAATTATATTATACTCAAAGAACTTTATCCCCCAACAGTTCAACAGTGCTGTATGTCTACATGCAGTCATGAACCAATCATCCTATTAGACTAATAAAGGTAAATTTAACAACTGTAGTTTATGTAGTTTATAAGATACATTGAGAAAAAATATTATTGTGAATCTAAACTGTTGTCATATTTTGTTAAGCTAATGTTCAAAGGTATATTAAAGTTTACTGCTGGAAAAGTTACTTGCTGAAGTCTAGAAACCACCCTACTTCCTACGCTTCAGTAAAGTTCTGTGATTAGGTGGCACAGATTTGGATAGAGAAAATAACTGTTGAGACTCAGAATTCAAGAAGATATTGTGAAAGTCTTAAGTAAAAAACTATGAAAATGCTCTTTACAGATAGGATTTGGATGAAGTACGTTGGTCTAGTACACTGCATACACTGGCTTAATTGCTGAGTTCCCAAAGGATTTAATACTGCCATCCTAACTTATTTAGTGAAGTCAACCCATTAGTGCTAGGGTATTTAGTGAGTTTATAATCATTCTAGGAATTACTGGTTTGGGCTCCAAAATAAACAAGTTTCACAAATAACCTTCAGACTGAATGAATACAGAGAGGGTTGTTTAGTTTTGGTTTTGGGTTTTTTTTGTTGGTATTTTTGGGCAGTTGGTTTTTGCTGTTGCTGTTTTGCTTTCTTTTATTTGTATCTCCCCTGTAGAGGGACTCTTTATGTCTACCTTCAAAGGATAAAGTGTATTTTTAGTGCATAAGTGAATACATTCAACTACATTGGATTTTTGTCAGGTAATGTACAAGAATTTTGTCAATGCTGTTAGTCCTTCCATAAGCAAATCTGAATAATAAATAGGCTGTTTTATTAACACTCTCAAGAGCTGAGCAACATCACAACTGTGTACAATGAGATGACTGATGCGGTGGAGGAGGGAGAGTGGTGATGTTGTTAACTTGAATTTAATAATGCTTTTGACTTTTTCTCCTGTAACTTCGTGATAGATAAAATAATAAAATAAGGCTTAAATAAGTGGAAATGGAGGTGGATTGAAAACAGGCTGAACTGCTGAGCTCAGAGGACTGTGATCAGTAGCAAAAAGTGCAGCTAGAAGGTAGCCCCTACTGCAGTCCCTCAGAGAGTAACGCATGATCCCATACTCCTTAATATGTTCATTAACAACCTGGTCAGTGAGGCAAAGCACACCTGCAGCAGGAGTGCAGATGATACAAAAATGATACAGAACTGGGAGGAGCAGATGATAGACCATATGGATGTGCTTCCATTCCAAGTGACCTTGACAGACTAGAAAAATGGTCTGAATGGAATATAATCACGTTTAGCAAAGAGGAATGCCAAATCCTACACCTGGGGAGGAATAACCCAAGTACTCGTAAGCACTGGGGGATGACCAACTGAAAATCACCTTGGCAGAAAGAGATCTGGGGGTCCTAGTAGATAACAAACTGACCATGAGCACCTTTGTGTCAGAGAAAGACAAGAGCATTCTGGGCTGCCTTAGGAAGATTGCTGTCAGCAGATCAAGGGAGGTGATCCTTCCCCTATGCTTAGCCCTGGTGAGACATATTTGGAGGTCTGGGTCTGGGGTCCCCAGTACAAGAGAGACATGGACTTACTGGAGCAAGTCCAGAAAAGGTCCACAAAGATGACTGAATGGACCATCTGTAATATGAGAAGAGGCTGAGAGCACTGGGACTGTTCAAAAACCTGCAGAAAAAAACGAGGATGTTACCAATGTGATTAAACATCTGACAGGAGGAGCAAAGAAAATAGAGGCAGACTATTCTCAGTGGTGCCTAGTGACAGTAGAAGATTGTGCACAAACTGAAAGACGGGAAATTATATCTACACATAAGGAATTTTTTTTTTTTTACCTTGAAGGTGATCAAACACTAGAATAAGTATGATGGGCATGAAGATTTGGTCAGGCATGTTTTTTGCAAGCTTTTCCAAAGAGGGTCCATATTCATGCTCTGGAGATTTATGCTGTTTTTCCATGCAGTTGTATAGGTAAAATAATATAATTTCTAAAGTTTTTGAACCTAAAATTATTTTATTTCACCATATTTGGAAGTTTCCTGCATACTGTTGACCTGAATAGCTTGTTCCTGTCTTACTTGTAATTTTCTGTCTGAAGCTCTCAGTTATGCCAAATGCCAATTGAAATCTTCATGGGCCCAGGCTCTAACTGAGGATGCATAAATCTCTAGAAGAGATAAAAGAAGCAGTTGGAGACACCAAGCTGCAGGATCTCATTAAATAATAATAAAAGGAACCTAATTTTCATTTATCCAAGTGACAGATGATAAACTGGTTGCAGATTATCAGTCCTCTGAAGTACTTTTCTTGATTGTTTTATTTGTTCTAGCATGGCTGATTTTCACCAGTAGTAAAAGAGATGCCTGAATTCCTGTTTCTGTGAGAATCGATTAGCAATCTTCTAAAATTTCTTTTTAAAACCAACTGCAATATTATTCATTGTAGAATTTATCTTTTTTTAATTTACATCTAAAAGTAAATGTTCTGGTCTCCTGTAGTGCCAGTAGTATCAAGACAGGGACTGGCCTTATGTAAGCTTCTGTCTTACACATGAGTACTATACACATTCACAAATGAGGAAGGACTTGGGATACCTTTGCATTCTGAGTAGAACTACAACTATTATCCTTGGGTTTTAGGAGTTACTGCAGCTTCCTGAAATGCAGAGACCAAAACTGTATGCAGAACTCAATATACAACACTAAAGTTTTAAGGCAAAACAATACCTTTTGTCGTGTCCTCGATGCTTCTATGGTGAAGACCAACAAATGAGTGAAAGACTGTGTCTTCTAAACCTTTAAGTATCAACAATAACCCTAACATCTCCACCAAGTGTTTTCATAAGATTGAGCACCTACACTAATTTTCTTGTACTTTCCCTAACAGTGCTACCCAATAGGGATCTGGAAATTGAAAGAAACAGATTCACAGATTCACAGAATGTTTGGGGTTGAAAGGGAACTTGAAAGATCATCTAGTCCAAACCCTGCTCCAGCAGGATCATCTAGATTAGATCACACAGGAATGCATCCAGATTGGTTTTGAATGTCTCCAGAGATTGAGAGTCCACAACCCCTCTGGGCAGCCTGTGCCAGTGGTATGTCACCCTCACAGTGAAAAAGTTTTTCCTTACATCCACATGGAACTTCCTATGTTCCAGCTTGGACCTATTGCTCCTTGTCCTATCACTGGCCATCACTGAGAAGAGCCTGACTCCATCCTCCTGACACCCACCCCAAACATATTTATAAACATTAATGAGGTCACCCCTCAGTCTCCTCCAAGCTAAAGAGACCCAGCTCCCTCAGCCTTTTGTCATAAGGAAGGTGCTCCACTCCTTTCATGATCTTGGTGACCATGTGCTGGACTCTTTCAAGGAATTCTATGTCCTTCTTGAACTGAGGGGCTCAGAACTAGACACAATATTCCAGGTACGGTCTCACCAGGACAGAATAGAGAGGGAGAAGGACCTCTCCTGATCTACTACCACCCCTCTTCTAATACAGCCCAGGATGCCATTTATCTTCTTGGCTATGGTCATATTGCAGTCCTCAGGACACCTGAGGCACCCACCTCATTCATCAGCGGACCTACATTGCCTCTAGTGTTAGTTTTGTCTGCTGAGTATTTGAGGAAAACTTTTCTGTTATCCTTGACCTTCCTTGCAAGGTTTAATTCCAAGGAGGCCTTAGCTTTCCTAGTTGCCACCCTACATTCTTTGACAATATTCTTATATTCCTCCCACATAGCCATTCCCTCTTTCCATGACCTGTAGACTCTCTTCTTCCAATTGCGTTTACCCACACTTGAAACACCCAAATCTTGAAGACCGTCATCTTACTTGTACAAACTATTCTCCCTTTTGCTGTACCTTACATCACCTACAGTTAGAACAGAATTTCACCTTGATCACGTCCCTTTCTCTTCATAAGGTCTCAGAGGTGGTTGGACTTAGTGATCTTTCGAGGTCCCTTCCAGCTCCTAACATTCTGTGGTTCTGTGATTCTGTGATTCTGTGACTCTTTCAAGTGAGCAAGTGAGACAATCTTCAGTGCAAACAATGCCTGAATCCTTATTAACATTAATGTTAAATTCCACTGCCTGAAATCATTGGTGATGGGATCTGTAGTATGGAAAAAAAATAAAAATCAGTTGTATTGTTAATGATACTTCCCTGTAGTAATTAAATATCTTAAGCTCTTAGATTGATAAAACCCAAATTAGAATAACAGGAAAGTCTTCATTCCTCATCTAAGATGGGTTTCATTTTTGCCTTTAAAAAATTTGTGTTCAACAGGGATGCCAGTGTCACTTCCCCACCTGTTAATTCCATTCAGGAGCTAAGATTATTTCTCTTTGTCAATCCTTATTCTGCAGCAAACAAGGATTCAATGAAGTAATAAGTCCATCGGGACAACTTTACTGTCTATGTCATGGATTATTCTGGCATAGTCCATTGCCCAGATCTTGTTAAAGAATTGCTGCCTGAGGGAATTAAGGTCTTTGATGTTAAAATAAAAATAGCTCTCTAGTAACACATGAATGAAGGCAATGCTATAGTGTGCAAGTGAAATCAGAGAGATGTTTAGTGGGAGGAAGGTAAGACAAAAAGATTTCAACTGAGAATCACCTGATTCACTCTTTAAGTATCAGCTTCAGTGAAAAGATGTTCAGTTACCTATTTGTTAATTGCTGTAATCACTTTGTTTCTGTGGTCTCATGCACTTTCACCTTCCTGTTCAATTTGTGTTTCTTATGGATGTATACTCTTCCATGTACACTTTGAAATATAATTCCAGGGATAATGTTTTGTGGTATCCACAAATCATTCACATTGAATCTACTCTTGGATTTAATAAATCCTGCACACAAACACCCACAATTCTTTTCTGAGAACCACGAAACAATGAACAAGCTTTCTAATTGCATCAGATCATGGTGAAGCTGCTGCTGCTGCCACTAAAGTGGCTGCTAGATTCAATAGCATCACTCATATTTTCCTCTTACTCGGTACACCGTTCCCTGAACATGGTATATGTCAAAACCTTTGTCCTTGTCATATCTCTACTTTGGATCCTGCTGCCCATGGTGGTGCAGCTGCTAACTTGGCTTATCTGCATTTTTCCATTGCACTCGCAGCAGATAACCCCATGGCTGAAAGCCACAGCTACTCAGAGAAGGTATTGCAATCACCACTCAGAATACCACTGCCAGGATGCATCATGGTCTCCACACAGCCATCTGGGCATTTTGGCTTTCACAGATGTGCAGCCATTCCCAGCAGATATGTCTGCTCCTGGGACCCCTGATGTGTTGCCATATGAAGATGTGGATGCCAGAACACTCTGCCTCACTGTCATTGCCAGGAAATTTCCTCCAGGTTTCCTCCAGGTCTTCAGCTGAAGTTGTAGCCCACTTCCATCAGTATCACAACTAAGGAAACCTTGGCAATAACTATTGATAGTCTTTGTTCACAAGTCTTTCTGTTTTCTTAATCCATTCTAATTTGGTCTCTAAATCAAGGCAATAATAGACTTGAGAGCAACCCTGTCCACGTCTTGTTCATAGACCAATGAAATACTCTTCCTAGACCACCAGATGATTAGCTCTGTATCAATGCAGGAAACACTTTACTGCGATTTATGTAATCTTCAAAAGATTGAGTCAAAAGACTCAAGGTGCTCTGAAATTGCAGCAGTTGAAATAAAGACAAAATAAGACTGATATCTGAATTATTTTTAATTGCTACTAAAAAAATAAATAGCCATTAATAATGCACATCTCTATTTTCATTTAAGCTATATTTTCAAGGATTTACACCTCAAACACTAATACTTTTCTGTTAAATGCCTTGGAAACTATTTGAAGGGCTTTGCAACTAATGGATTTATTTGCATTCAGTTAACACAGTAACTAATTGCTCATTTCAAATTGTATTCTGCAACACAGAGGCTGATATTACTGCTGGAGTAGCACTTTTTCCTATTATTTTGGATACAACAAAGACATAGAAGATGGGGTTTTTGATGTGTCAGTGTCTGTGAGCTGAACAAGATAAAAGATGAGTAATGTGAGCATGCTGTAGCCCTTCTCCACATAAGAAGTTTTGAGTAATGTTACACACTTCACTTACTGAATCGGACTTCGCATACTCCATACAAAACAACAGCTCACACTTTCTGTCCTTTTGTAAGAGAATAATGTTGTGCTTCAGCAGGTGCATAATTTCTCTTTGTGCTAATCACTGAATTAATGAGATTTACAGACCAATTTCTTTCTCTGCTTCTCCTTCACTGTATTCATACAGACACACATAGATATTTTGTTGCTAGACAAGAACAGGTGAGAAAAAAGACTTGTTTATGAAAGACTGGAAAAATATTGTGTATTATTGTCTGTCTTTAATGTTTAAACATTTCAATCCCTAACACTAGTGCATGTCATCTAAAGTCCTTGGCACAGATGATTTCTGTGTAAATTAATTGTAATGTAATCACTAAGTACTTTCTAAGTGAGTTCATTTTTATTTAGAAGCTTCCCTGTACAATTAAATCCTACCTTACCACTTCAAAGTTTTGAATCACCTTATACATTTAGTTAGGTAATGTGACAGCAGATGACCTGAGCACCTAATCAAATGAGATAATTTTACTAATATGCTGGATAATTATAAGTATAAACATTATTACCATCTACAATACAGAAGTTATTTTTATCAGCATGGAGGAGTATTTTTGTAAAGTGAAACATAGTAGATGTTTTAATTAAAATTGTCAAGGTTGAGGTGAATTGTACTTCCTAAAAGACAAGTTGTACTCTTAGAAATCTGGTTATAGTCGATCTACATAGAATTATTTTATAAAACTCAAAATACTTAAATTTTTCAGCAATCAATACTTTAAAGAAAAGAAATATAAAACATACACAAAAGAAAACATGTTACAGTAAAGTATTAACTCTATTGTTTGGTGGATTTTTGGTTGTGTTTCTTTTATTGTTGGAAACATTCTGAAAACTGGAACATTCTTGTAAAGTCCAGATTAGATTTTAGTATTTTTTGGTAGATCTGGTGCATTTTGGTACATACCATGTTGACAGTGGTAAATATTGGTGGTGATATGAAGTAGATTATTTTAAATTACTAAGGTCATAAGGAAAAAAAAAGTGGCAGTCCATGTAGATATATTTCCAGCTCGTAGACCACTCCAGAAGTACTGTCAGCTCAGTTAATGCACAAACCAAGTTGAAGAAGCAGCTACTATTTCTCCCAGAAGCATCAGCTCCCATGATTTTTTTTTTTTTGTCTTCAGTAGAAAATGCTCAAGTACATAATGATCCTGACATATAAATAGCAAATTCTTTCCCCCTTCTGCAGATTCATTTTTTTCTATGATGAGTTTTTATACTGGATAACATAAGAGAACCGAGAGTCCTATATAGTAGTATAAGTATTAAGCTAAAAAACATCTTAAGAAGCTCAATTTTAGGGCTTAAGTCTGTAGCAGAAAAAAGCACAAATGGATTCAGGAAAATGAATTTCTATTTCTTAGGAAAAGCGCTGCTAATCCTTCAGCTATTCTTTAAACCCATGCCTTAAGACCTGACCAAGTACTGTAGCAAATATCCCAAAGCATACTTTTTCTGTATGCAGGGAATGACTACATCAAAGAAACATCCATTACAACTGCTTAAAAATATTTTTCTTTCTTCCGTGATTTTGCAATTATATGACAAGATATCTTGAGCTATCAGAGAAGTTCCTGTATTTGCCATCAATAATCTCTCTGTTACTTTGTAAATATGATGTTCAATCATTTGATTTTTAGTGATATTTTAAAACGAATAATTAAAATGTGTGTGGGCATTTGACATACTATTTTGCTAAGATTGCATAAAGTGTCTTCTAGAGGTTATATAAAGCTGGAGAAATACATACTGAAATGCTGATATGAAATGAGTGGGTTTGTTTCTTTTTTTAAATTTGTACTTTGGCTTTGGTAACCTTCTCAGTGCTTTTATATCAGCTAATACTAAGTGCATTTATGGGATAAGATTAATCATATGCCCTTACAATAAATGAAAATGTTTTTATTAGGAACTGATAACTCCTAAGTTCGGTACCAATGAATGCACAGACACAGATACATCTGCAGCACTGAAAACTGCTAACGGCTTAACAAGTGCTAAGTTGAAAATCAAGTACAAGCTTACTACGGTAAGTAGCACACAGAGAGTTGCCCTCCATGCCTGCCATACATTACCAGAGAAGATGATCACAAAAGGATGGGTTTTGTTTGCAAGTCCTTCTGTATTTATTATATTCAGTGTAAATTATGTAAATACACATTTGTGGTACTCAGAGAATACTATGAGTACAGACTGCAGTTAATGTCTTCTGCAAGTAAATGCATCTCTATCACATTATGCTCTCCATATAAATTTTTGTCCACTCTCTGGACTTAGCTTTCCACTGAAAAGATTAATATCCACTGAAAGGAATGGAGGGATCCTTTACGGCTTCACTTGAAATTAGATCTGACTAAAAGAGTCAGACAAATATCCCATAATATTCTGTTATTCATCTTTGTGCCTCTTCCTGTGCTGGCAAGACTATGGAAGTCTGTAAGATCTTTGTTTCAAAGAAGAGAGACATATTCTTGTGAACCTAGAAGCCCTGTAGAGGCATTTTTTTTGGTTCATTTGTGCTTTTTTAACAGCATTTGAGATCATCTAGTTGGGGTTACACTAAAGGTCTGTCTGGTCCAGCACTTTTTCTCCAATTGTGGCCAAAAGCAGGTGCCTGAAGAGTATAAGACAGGACAAGCACATATGATACTCTCATATTCTTTAAGCATTCACTTTTCAGTTCAGGAGCCTCTGAGTCAGGTATGCTTTCTGTAATAATTCTTGATGGATTTTCTTTCAGGCATTTGCCATGTTTGGACCCATACAAAATCTTAACATCTATTCTATCTTTTGTTAAGGAGTTCCACAAAATGTTTGCCCCATCAATGCAGCCTTCACTTTTGTTTTGAACCAAATTTCTACCTTTTTTTTTTTTTCACACCTCCTAATTGTTGTACAGAAAAGACATAGTGAGGGTGATATTCATATACCCTAGCCATGGCTCATGTAAGATTATACGCTGCTGTTATGTCTTCTTCAGTCTTTCCAGACTGAAGAGAGCTGGATTATTGAACCATTCTTCTTTCAGCCCCAAAACAGAGCAATTCATCAATCTGTTCAGTTTGTAAGAGGTAACCTTTTGTCACAGGCATGCAGTGAGTCAACTAAGAAAGATACTGTAATTACCATTTGTGAATAGAGAAGGACTTGGGGGTGGTGATAGTAGGTGGCTGTCTTGGACGCGGTGATCATGAATTAGTTGAGTTTAAAATTCTGCTAGGCCTCATACCTCTCGAAAGAGTCAACAACATCTCCCTGTTTTCTACCATCAGCAAATTTGTTAATGGAGCATTCAAATCCAGCATCCAGATTAATGGTAAATGTACTGAACCTAGAGGTTTTAGGGCCCTAGAACTGAACGCTGAGGAACACTGTGGTCACCATGCAGATGTAGCCTCATCCATTAAAACCCTTTGAGCTCTGTATTTCAGCTCTTTACAGCTTCCTGAGGAGGAGAATTGGAGAGGGGGGTGCTAGTCTCTTCTCCCTTGGATCCAGTCATAGGATGTTTCAGAATGATTCAAAGTTGCATCCAAGGAGTTTTAGACTGGGCATTAGGAAACATATCATAACTGAGAGGGCGGTCAAGCCCTGGAACAGGCTTCCTAAAGAGGTGATTGATGCCCCAAGCCTGTCAATATTTAAGAGGCACTTGGACAATACCCTTAACAACATGCTTTAGCTTTTGGTTAGCCTTGAATTGGTCAGGCATTTGGACTGTATAATCATCGCAGGTCCCTTCCAACTAATATAGTCCATTCTATCTATCTTTGGCAGAAATCATGCTGAATCTGCTGAATTTAGAATGTTGTCTTTATAGGATTCTCAATCTGTGGAAATGGATTCAAAAGGCTGTGTTTCCTGAAACAACTGGAGAGCCTGAGAACATGCCACAGCAACTGTTCTGCAATTGTTCTGTTCCAAGCACCATTTTTCTGTGGTGGGCTTTCAGTGCATTTCCCATATAAACATACAGAGTTCCTGGGAAAGAGTTTATGAGAACCAGATGAATGAATTTATCTGAAAATTTTAGTCCATGCCTGCATGAAAGGATTGCCTTGTGTTATTTTCAGACCAGAGCAAGAATAAAATTGCTAACAAACTGGCAAGTGTATGTGGTAATTGACTTGCACAGGTAGCAAGCCTAATGTTTCTCAGGTGTAATATAAACTATACCCGATTCTGACACAGGTTAGGTTGTTCTTACTACCCTGCAAAGGACATGTTTGCAGGACAAAAGAACCATTCAGGCCACCATAAAATCTGGGTAATATTGAACAATATTGTTAAATTACTTCATATTGTCATGAAAAGCTTAAAGTCACTGGTCTCTCATTTAAATGGGTGATAATTTTTTATTCACTCTTCAAGAAAATATATTAAGCAACGTTCAGACTAAGTGGTTAGACTATGCCTCACTAGTCACTTGTCTGAATACCTTCAGTACAGCATCCATATCAAGATCCTATTGGGATGAAATTTGGACTATATAGATTGCTCTCATTTAGTTCGGTGACTCCTTGTTTGAAACATTAATAGAATTTTCACTGGTTTCAGTTTAACCAACATAGGGCAAGGGCTGCTTTGTCTAGTGAATAGAATGATTTCTATGTTGGACAAGTAAGGCTGAGATATAATCTTGACCCACACCTGTTGTATATCTAGAATTTGGCTTTGCATACTACATTACACCCTTAGCTTACCTACCCACCACTAATGTCTATTAATCAATTCCTCTTGAACTTCAATTATCACATGTCCCACATTTTTACTGTGGAATAGATCGGAGTTATGTTCCACAATGACTTTTTATTTAAATGGTGAAATCATACAACATTCTTTTTATTATTTCCCTTGTTTTCTCTCCTCTACAGTTTGTTGAAGAGAGTAATAGGACTCCAGTAAAATGGACTTTGAGATGTTGTACATTAGGGCCTACTGTTATAAAGCAACATTTCACTTATTGTATCAGGTATCAATTATGCTTGTAAAGTCTTTTCGGGTCTAGGTCATTCTCTCAGCTCCTTAGAGTAAAACAGTGGCTGCAACTAATGATTGCTATATGTTGTTACAAACTTAATACCACTGCTGAACAAACACAAACCACAACTGGAATTAGTGATATATTTCAGTTGCACCCTCTTTTCTGTGAGTACCTAGTGGAAAATTTAAACTTTCCACTCAACAGTTCAGGTGTTCCAAAGAGCTGTGTTATATTCATGCAGCTTCAAGTGCAGTGATAAAAAGAAAGACCTGTGTTTCTGAAAAAAAATCTAAATTTTTTAGCTCTATAATTCTACTTTCTCAGCTATAACCATCTCCTTTTTTCAAATATAAAGATTCTTCAGAGCAGAAAATACTAATCTTTAAATTGTAATTATTATGATGGGTTTTATTCTTCTTTAAAAACTGGATCATTTCTGCCTTCATATTTCTTGTCAGCAGCTGTTAGTTATTTAAAAAAACCCAAACAACGAAGTGAAAACCAAACTCATCTCAACTTCTGAGATAATTATCTCAGCAGAAAATATTACAAAAGAAATAGTAAAATAATTAGAATATGGTGCCCAAAAATATCAAGGATATGTCTAAGTTTCATAATCCCTTAACAGCAACACATTTCTCCAGCTGCAGAGCCAAAAAAGAACCTCAGACTAGTGATCATTTACAAAGGTACTAGCATCATTTTCATTTAGCACAGTGTGCACCCTACACTTGCAGAACAGCATGTCTTATGTGCTAGAGAGATTTGAACAAATATTTGTCCAAGATATTCATATACACATTCAAAGAATTTATAGTCTTTTCATGAAAATAATAATAATAAAAAAGCCTAGTTGGTTGGGTTTTTTTTTACTAGTTGATTGAGTAGGTATTATTTGCTCCATCCCAGTGTTTCTCCACTCTATAAGTATCTTAAAATGCAAAGTGGTTTTAATGACTGATAAAGCTTCTCTCTATTTCAGTGTATCACTTTAAGAATGTAAGACTCTTTGGAGTCAGTCACAGAAAGAAAAATAATTCAACACACTGTTAATGCCAGCTACCACGTATCATCAGCTGTTCCAGTGGCAGCAAACTACTAGACATGAACATCAAGGACAGACTGTATTTCAAAAGAGCCAACTGGAGGCAACTTAACAGTTTTACTATTGTTAACTGTCATCAGAATTGTGACATGCTGCTCTTACTATTTGTAAGTGATGTCAAAAGGAAAAGCATAAAAGTAACTCAATAAAACACAAGAACCTCAGTGGTTCCTGCATCTAATAGTTTTATACCTACAAATAACTTGATAGAAAAAACACTGGTCACAGATTGTATTTCTATAAAAATGTAGACTATTGTTGCTGAACAGAGTTTAAAGTTATTGAAATCGGTTCATAATTTTAATCTTGAACCCTGCTCCCCAAGAAATGGTGCCCTGGGAAAAGCACTTGTGCCGCTGATGATCTATAATTCTTTTCCTTTTGTAAGTCAAACTTGTTTCTATCTTCAGGGGGTTTTGTGTTTACTATTTTTGAAAATTAAATTAAATGTGAAAATTAAATTAACTGGGAAAGTATTTGTAAAAACTTGCTTTGATGTTGATGTCTTTTTGGTTACAGTATGTTCTACATTCCTGAAATATGTAAGGATACACATCGCCCTATCACAACTTCACTGAGACTGTTTTGTGGGTTTTTTTTAATGGAAAACAAGCTTTAATCTACATGATGTCCAACATAGCAATTAAATAAATGGTGTGAATAAGTATTTTTTTATTAGTATGACACAGGAATTGCAAGCTGGTCACAGGAAATTCATCATTGCTTTCCTTCAGAAGAGCATTCATACCAGTGTTCGAGCTGCAATCTGGCAAAATGTGTATGCTTATTCATACAGGTCGGTGGCAGACAGACACAGTTGAGTCTGTAGCACTACAATGGTTACAAAGCCTTTTGCTTGGCTGGACGTGCTATTTACCATTTTATGTATAAGGGATAAATTTCCATTGCCCTGCAGCAATGGAAAGCTAGTGTGAGCACAGCTTGGTGGTACACCTCACCTTCAGCAAATACTGGATTTACTTAATCAGAGAGCGACTGGACCAAAGGCCTGCTGACCACTCAGAGATGTGGCCTTTGGAAAGCTTGGAAAGATGTACAATGTCAGTCTCTATTTTTTTTTTTATCAGAAGAAGGATACCATTTTCTTCCTAATAGTGAGGATTTTGTCTGAAGAAAATCTTCCATATTTTGCTCTCATACCTAGATAAATTTTCTGACTATTAAAATTACCTTCCTGTGTGTGAATATTTAATATTCAGGCAAGAGAAGTAGGAAATATAGCTTAATTCTTGACTACTACTCAAAAAGCATTGTTGATAATTTTACTGTTGCTTACAGAAAAATTATAACCGTGACCTAAGGTTTTATGCTAGGTTTGTAATGGTTTACTGCTACTGTAACAGCCTGCCATAAACCAAACCTTCCATTAAACTTATAAAGGTAAGAAAGGTGTTATACCTTTGAAACTTGATTAATTAAGACTTTCAATGCATGTTTTCCTGTATATATATATTTATTTTTTTTAAATAGACACTTTTAAAGGAAGAAAGATATTTCCAATCTTAGTAGAAAGAAAATGTAGTTATTTTTTTGCGAATGTCAAATAGAAATATTCTGTTCTTGTTGATGTGGATAATCCTGTGGGCACTGGATTCAGTTACATGGATCATTGCAGCTTGCTTGACAAAAACCTTCCATAGTAGTTTCTGATATGATATTAATTTCTTGGAGAATTCTTCACATGTAGAGCAGAATTCCAGGCAATCCCATTCTACATATTTTCTGAATCTTATGGAGGTTACTGAATATTATGACAGTTTAATCTTGATCCCTTTAAGAAAAATAAAACAATTTTCCACAAAGGAGAGTAAAAAAGAAGAATGAAATTAAAGAAATTACAGCTTCTGTTTCTAATGTTTTCTTACTTGCAGCTAGCTTCTGGCAAACTACAGGCATGACAATTGCTCACTAATTTTTGTGAAGCTCCATCTGTTTAAGGCTCTTGCTTTCAGCTTGTCTTTCTGTTCACAGACTCATGACTGTATTGCATAATTGGAATTGTCCTGGCTAGTTAATTTTATACTTATGTTTCACAGGAGACAAAAATACGATATCATTCTTTTTTTTTTTTTTTTTTAATTAAAAAGAAAGGAAGAAAGACAGAAANAAAGAAAGGAAGAAAGATCGAGAAAGCAAAAGAGAAATATATTTTAAGAGGTACCAGTTTAGTCACAGACTCTATAGATGTTGTGACCTAATCCTGGTAAAGGAGTTGATGCTATGATGAAGGAGCTATCTTACCTGATTTCCATATGCAATTTGCCTATTTTCAGAAAGAAATCAGGAAGACAAAGGACATCATACAGGACTGGAAAGCTTCAGATTCCAAAGGGTTACAAGGAATATGGAGCCCCAACATGCTGGAAGCTTGATTCACCTGACTGATCTACTTAGATCCCTGTCATCAAGATATGCAGGAAAATGTAACAGTCACTCCCTTTGAAATCAATCAAAACTTACTCTCCCTAAGTCTCATGTGGGACATTTCCTTGTGGTTTTGGTGTTTTTTGTTTTTTTGCAATTTCTTTGCTAAAATCATCAGTCTGTAACAACTTTTCTACCTTTAATTTTCCCTTATTCCACATCATAGTCCAAACTATACTTTAAAAAAAAAGAGAATGTAAGTATTTTCCAGACCTTCAGCAGGTAAGCACATGTTTATCACCTATGGGAATAATTAAATCAGATATTGAAATCTGAGAGTTATTTTGAAGGTAAAGTTCCATTAATACATTGATTTACTTATGCACACGTAAATAGCTCAATGTAAGCTCTTACTCTTTAGCAGTACAATGGAGTTCCTATAGTAGACATTTGATCAGCTTCAGACATAGGAAATTTTTGCTGGTTATGCAAGACAAGAGAGGTCCAATCTCTTCCCTGAGTTAAATAATCTTTTTCAAAACTGAAACAGAAAATGCACATATATGCTCAAGATCCTCTAACCTATATGCCAATCCCTTACATTTATTTCTTATATGACTTACATAAGTAGTAGCAGAGAGCGGAGTGTATTAGCTGCTGCTAAAGGTCTTGTCAACTAAAACCTAACGTATATAGGTCAAAGAGAGATCTGCAAAGCTGAAATTCCACTGCTGAAATGTCCTTTGCTGAAAGCAATACATTATGAAGCATCTTTTAAACTGCAAGAGACAGAATAAATTACCTATGTATTACAAAACCATTAAGAAAAATAAAAAAGCATATTCCATCAAGCAATATTCAGCTTTGAGGGGATTTTATTTTTTTTTAATTAATTTGATCATTTCTTAGTTATTTTGGGATTTCTTATGTAAGTATGAGTGTTTAGAAGTTAATTATTCCTCTTTGGTCTTACAAAATCACTAGAATTTGTTTTCAATTTAACACCAGTCATTTAAATTGCAAGTTATTTGTTCAGTTTGCTTTAAGGTTCTTGGATTTCCAGTGATTGATCTGCTTCTTTTTCTGACATGTGTTATCTACAATATTAATGCTACGATAAATTAATAGTCTTTTCACAAACTAATTTCTAATCATGCTGCTCACAGTTCAGGCTTTCAGAACTTTGATGTAGGAGTTTTACATCTAAATCCATCAGTATATGCCCTAAAAACTAGTCTGAGTGTGAAAAGGGAGACAAACTTCAAACAGCCAAAAAGATTGAAGCTTGTGGTGGGTTAACGCTGGCTGGAGTCCAGGTGTCCACCAGAGCTCCTCTATCACTGTTCTCCACTGGACAGAGGATCCAAAGCACAACAAAAGGCTCATGGATCAAAATAAGGACAGGAAGAGATCACTCACCAATTACTGTCATGCGCAAAATAGACTCTACCTGGGGAAAAATAACTTATTACCTATCAAATCTGAGGTTATTAATGAGAAAATAAACCCAAATAAAAAAAAAAAAAAAAAAAAAAAAAAAAAAAAAAAAAAAAAACCACAAAACTTCCACATCTCGCTTCTTTCTGAGCTTAACTTTACTCCCAAAGTCTTTACCTTCTCCCCTGAAATAGTCAGAGGGAAAATGTTTGCTGTGGTCAGTTCATCACACATACCTGACAGTCCTTCCTCCTCGGGGAGGATTCCTCTCTTCTGCCAAGGGAGACAGTCCTCCATGAACTTCTCCACTGTGACATCTTCCTAGGTGCTGCAGTTCCTCATGAACTGCTCCAGCATGGGCCCCTTCCACAGGGTGTAAACCTTCTCAAATAGACTACGCCAGTGTGGGCTCCTCTCTTCACTGGGCTACAGGTCCTGCCAAGAGCATACTCCAGAGCAGGCTTGTCACAGCCTGCTTTGGGCATTCACCTGCTATAGGTAAGGTCCTCCGCAGGCTGCAGGTGAATGAATATCTGTTCCACCATTAACTCCCATGGGGACTCACAGCCTGCCTCACTATGGTCTTCTCCATCTTTGCTCTGGTGCCTGGAGCTCCTCCTCTCCCTCCTTCTTCACTGCCCTTACCTTCGGCATTTGTAGAGTTATTTCTCTTGCATATTCTCAGACCTCTCTCTCTCTCTGTTCCACATTTGCTTTTGACCTTTTTTTTCTGCCCTTCTGAATGATGTTATCACAGAGGCAGTACCAATGTGGCTGATGGGCTTGGCCTTGGCCAGCATTGGATCTGTTTTGGAGCCAGCTGGCATTGGCTCTCTTGGACATGAGGGAGGCTTCTAGCAGCTTCTCAGAGAAGCAATACACATCTCTTTCCTCTTGGGAAAATGTGCTGAACATAACTGTATATCTCAAAAAAAATGGTAACTGTATTGATGCTTTATCTACAGCGTTTAGAGGAAATAAAGAATAAAATCAAAATTGTTTTCAGAGACCCATTCCACTCTTCTAGCTACAGCAGAAAGTTGTCATGTTTAGTTATGACCTATAATGAGGTCACAGAAAACAGAAGAGATGATAGAGTAAAGTGAATGATAGTAAGTGAAAACCTCTCCCAGCTGAAGAATACTAATACCATTAATCCCTAGCAAAGCAAATATATATGCAGGATGCTGTTGCTTGGGAGAAAACAAAACACAAACCCACAAAAAAAACCCAAACACAAACCCAACAAAACAACCCCAACTCAAAAACCCAAACCTACTGGAAAATAAAAAGAGCAAAAGAAACATCAAATTCTGACCCATGCAAAATTCAAATAATAATTTTGCATTCCTCAATAGGTTTGTGATATATTTAAAAGAAATATTTTTTTAACTTTCCTTTCCCTGATACTGCAATACTTAGCTCACAAACCCTTTACTTTCCTGTATACAGATAGATGCACTAATTTTTACCCGTTTAACATATACAGTCTCCAATGAAGAGAAACTTTCAGAAGTGAACTGGAAACAGCACAGTGCTTCTGTGTGAGCTTGGGTTATTTCAAAGCACTAACCCTCTATTGTGGCTGCCTATGTTATTTTCACTGGATGCTACTTTGACAAGCAACAACATTTTTGAATTCTGCTACAGGTAGGTAGCTTTTTATAACTGTTTAAAGCATGAGAGAAACATGCTTTTGTTTGAATAACTCCATAATCCTTTGAATTTGGTGCCTGGCTTTAAAGATTTGAATAAGTGACTCAGTCTCAAATAGCCATGACCGAGAGAAGGTTTTTTTTTTCTTCATTCCAAGTCTGATTTCTAGGAAAAATTAATGGGTCCACAATGTGCATCATGTACATATAAAAATATATTTACTTAAAAATGGAAGTGTCTGTGAAATAAATTAATAATAAACTGCCAGTGATGGAATAAGGAATAGTTCAGCAGAGTTTTTCAAAAGTCTTTGAAAACAACAGGTGTTCCTCTTTCCTGTAACTAGCAAAAGCAGCGTATTCATATTAGTTTTTCTAACAATACATGCAATTAAGAGACAGAATACAGAAACTGTTGGGTTTCTGATCAAGGAAACCTCCTGGTGACAGTTCTGAAACTTTATTAATGAAAACTAGATTTAAGAAAGAAGAGAATTTTCCTACACAGAAGCCATATTCAAAATACCTTGTCACTGAGGTCAGTTAAATGTGGTCAGGGAAGAAGGTGGCAAAGCAAACAGCAATAGATCAGACTCTGGGGAAAGGTCTATTCAATGCTGCAGCATAATAAAAGTGGTAGAAACATTATGTATCATGGAAATATACCTATGTGTTTGAAGTCTTTGGAAATGTTCAATATCAGCAATACCATATGCACTGAAAATAGTGTTTTAAAACATAATGGACACCTCAGATACTAAAAGAATATGAGTAAATGGTGAATGTAAAACATGACTAAAAAGGATCTAAAATAAGGGTATAATTCTTCATGTTGTGGAAGTGAAGCCAATTTCTAATTAGAACTTTCTCGGGGTCATACCTTCAGGACACAAAAATGCCCAGTGCTTGTGAAATTACACAGATTTAGTAGGGGAGCTTTGTGCTTAATATAGCAGCTGAAGGCAAAGTGTTCTTTGAGTCTAGATTTTTTTTTTTTTCAGGAAGCATACGGAACTAAATACTTCTGTTCATTTTTTCTCCATTCAGCTTCAAAGACAGAATACAGGATTGACACAAAATGAAAGGACTAATACAAAGCTATTAGTTTCAGCAGCAATTTGTATTAAATATGTGAAAGAACACAGCTGAGACTGTACTTCATGATAGCATGTTCTATAAATGGTCCTCTCTAACAGCGTTCACACTAGAGTCACAAATCCATGCCGAAAACAAACATGTAAGAAAAGTGGACAGAAAAAAAAGTGGCTGTTGGCATAGGCAAGCCTGATATACAAATGACGTCCATGACCCCAAAACATGATTTATCTATGCCAGAGTTCTGGAAAGTGGGAAGGCAGCGGTGTCGGCTGCTGGTGTGGCAGCAGTTGCTGCTCACAACCTCCCATCTGCCAGGCAGCAGGAGCAAGAGCTAGCAGCTGAGCTTGCCACAGCCCCCCCGTGGCTCTGTATTCCTGCTCCAGCCATTCTCAGCTTCTCACCTATAGAGCAGCAAGATTTAATTTTGTCTGTGTTGCTGAGAGGTCTTGAGCCAGCTCTGGGAATCTTTCTGAGTAACTTGAAAGAAAAAAAAAAAAAATAACGAGGCAGCAAAGATGTTGGTCATTGTAAAAGCTGCTGCTCTCTCTCCCTCTTAGTGACATTGCACTGTAAGGTTTCTGCGTGAGGTTTGCATGTCTGTGCTTTCTGCACACGAGCACATTCCTTCTGGCTTCTGCCTGAGATGTTGCATGAAAGGTAGACAGAAGAGTTACTGAGTGTTTCTGGGATTCAGCAAACCCAGAGAACTGTTACTATTTCATGTTGCAAGCTTTTTGCTATCAAATCAGGTCCTTACAACTTTAGTATTGCAGATCTTGGGATGATCTCTGAGAGGTGACTTCTATTGATGTTGGCAAACAGCACATGATCTAAACCACATCAGATCTATCTCTTGACCCACTGTCAATCACTCTTTAAATAAACAAATGTCTCTTAATTCATATTCATAAGCAGCAGCTATTCAGTTTGCTTATTTACCAGATGAAACACTTTTGCCTATTTTTAAGCTTTTCTAGCTAAGTTACCCAAACTGACACAGAGAATATACTTAATTGCACTCTAGTCCCCTCTTCTCTTTATTCTTCACATGTGCCTTCTCCAGGAGTAAAATCAACTAAAAAAAAAAAACAAAAAAAAACCCCCAAACCTACAGAAATAATTTGGGGTTTAGTTGATGTAGGAATAAAGATGGAACAAACAAGCATATTAAGCTGGTGAGAGATTTGGATATGCTGATATACACTATAGATTTCCCTGCCAAAGTAGTCTAGTCAGAGAACCCCAGAGACAAGTGAGGAGTTCTGCTGAGGATGCAGAACTGCATCAAGATCATACAAGTGAGAACCTGATGGACAGGTAAGTTAGAGAGCAGTGAAGTTTACAACCATAACAATAGTAAGGAATGAACATGGAACTAGTGCTCCACAGGGACAGAGCAAGCTCAAGCTCCATCATGGTCCTGTCAGCAAGAGAGAATGAATTCATACACCTGAAATTCTTTCTTCCCATCCTCCCACCTGCCACATAATGCTAGACTTTTATTTTCTTATTCTGTGAAGTATTATTGCAAGAAGTCACCTCCCATCCAGCAGCTTCAAGTCACCTTCTGTCATCTTTTACTAAGGAGGAAAAGAGGAAATCATTATGAGTGTTGTAAAAATTCAGAACTGGAAAATGAGAAAGAAAAAAAAAATAATAAAGGAAAACAAGATCCAAGGAGGCATAAACCAATCTGCTTAATTTATGCTACTGGAAAAATTAGTTATTTTTTACTTGCAATAGAGCACATTTCCTCAGTGAAAATCATGTCTGTATGCATTTCCTCTACTCATGTAGCTGAAGTAAAATGTCAGCTAGTAAATATTTGAAATATGTAGATTAACTGTAAGGAGTCTGAAGAAAAGGAATATGATTGGTCAGTCATTTACAAAATATAAGGCATATGAAAACTAATGTAGGCAATTTAGAGGAGAAGGTGGAAGGGAAACGTTAAATCTCCACCAGCTGAAATGATAAAACAAGTGAGAAAAACATGTTATGAAGGTTGATAGTATAATTGGGCGTGCACTAGAACAGACTATATAGATCACAGGCTCTCATGATCCCTTTCTGTTCTGTATTTCTATGAGTCAGTCCCAAGTGAATTAAAAATAGGATTAATTTTCTCTGTGCACGTATCAAGGTATACAGCTACTCAGATTTCTAAGGAATACAGCCACTTTTTCTCACTATCTCAACAATTAACTCCAAAAAAATAGTTAAGATTTTTGACCGCATCAGAAAGTGTGCTATTAATGAATGTAGGAAGACCAGATTTTTCAGGCAATTAGAGGACTACATAAAGGTACCTAATAGGCCTTGTAAAAGTGTGTAACAACTAAGAATCTTACCTCTTATTAAAGTAACTGAGACACATACCTACAATTTCAAAATGCTGACCCATAATTTCCAGGATCAATTTATATATAGTGGCTGGGGGGGTTCCTCAAAATTTTGTTTGTTTTGGGGGGGGTTTGTGTTGGGTTTTTCTTTGATGGGTAGGATTTGGGGGTTTTGGGGTTTGGTTTTTTTTGGCTGTTTGGTTCCTGGTTTGTTTTTAGTTTTCTCTGATAGATTTTGTAACAATTGGGTGGAAACTTACCCAACCTTGGAAAAGATTCATAATAAGGAGACTAAAAATATTTTATTTTTAAATTTCATAAACTAATTTCTCTAGTTTCTTAATATTCTCTAATTTATAAAGTTCATAAACCATAGAAAAAATTCACAACAGCTGATGGGGCCTCTAACACCTCTCTGGGCAACCTGTGCCAGTGCCTTACCACCCTCATGGTGAAGTTCTTCCTAATGTCTAATCTAAACCTGTCCTTCTCGAGTTTAAAACCTTTTGTCCCTTGTCCTATCACCACATGCACTGGCAAATAGTCCCTCCCCAGCTTCCCTGTAGGCCCATTTAGGTACTAATAGGCAGCTACGAGGTGTCCCTGAAGCCTTCTTTTCTGCAGGCTGAACAGCCCCAGCTCTCTCTGCCTGTCTTCACTGGGGAGGTTCTCCAGATCTTGTATCATCCTCGTGGCCCTCCTCTGGACCCTTTCCAATAGTTCCATGTCCTTGTGCTGAGGGCTGCAGAGCTGGGCGCAGTACTCCAGGTGGGGTTTCACAAGAGCAGAGTAAAGAGGCAGAATCACCTCCCCTGACCTGCTAGGAGATATTCAAAGTCAGGCCTGATAAGGCTCTGAGCAACCTGATCTAGTGCAGGATATCCCTGTTCACTGCTTGGGCATTGGACTAGATGGCCTTTGAAGGTCCCTTCCAACACTATGATTCTATGATTCTATAATTTACAGATTTTTAAAATAGAAATTTCAATTAAAATATTTGAATATTTATCTAAAATGAACCACTTGGTTTTAACTTGTTCAGAAGCTCCACCCCCCCCAAAAAAAAAAAAGGAGGAGAAATTTATGTTTCTACAAAGTCCATTTTTCCCAATGTTTTCTTATCTGTCTCTTTTTCCTAGACTGAAGTGAAAGTGGTGATGAAATATCACTTTAATGGGGTACTTACATGTCAACTGTTAGTCTAAAACTTAGGCAATTCATAAAAAACATTTTATCCTCAGTTTGAGTCCCACTATTTTGAGTAAAACTTTGTAACATTCAGAAATATCAAATTTCAGAACAATCTATCAGATATCTAGAACAATCACCGAAGATTACCAGTACCCTTAAGAGTATATTTCCTTCCTCATGCCATTTGGTTAAGAATAAAGTTTTTCTACTTTCTCGTAAAACATATGAGAATAGACAGTCTTAGTGCTATATTGGGTGATTGATAGACTCATAATAGTATGCTAATTCTTATATACTTTCATATGTCATCTCATGAAATGAAGCATTAGCATTGCTAGACTTCTGCTGTCTTTTCTAAGAGCCCTCAACTCAGTTTTGTCAACAGAGGAAATTAAACGCAGACCATAGATCATTTCCTAAAATGTGACAATCTGGACCTGGACTATGGCAGAGCTGCAGCTTCTTAGTATCAATATTTCAAATGATAGTGAATAGAAAAAAAAATAATAATAATGCAATTGTTTCAATTTCACATCCTCACTAAGAAAACACTTTTTCAGTGACAGAGCGTTTTCAACAAGTAGCTCAATTGGATATGCTTGTCGTAAGACAAGAAATATAAAAACTTGTAGAAGCAAAACTTAGTCACATATCTCAGTGGGAGAATCCATCAGCAGCTGCTCATCCCTGTTTGTAAGGTAACTAAGTTTAAATGTAGGCAGGCTTTAAACATATTCTTCAACCTAAATATTACTGAGCTTTGGGTGATTTTAAAAAATGCCAAATTATAAGTTACAACTCAAGTCCTTGACTCATCAACTTTAAAGTGCTTAGATAATTTTTCAGCCCTCTTAACTTCCTTAACTTCTGAGCTGCAGCTCAGAATCACATTTAAATAATCTTTGAATTTCATTTGAGGGTTTTTTAGGTTTTGGGTTTTTTGAAACACTTTTCTACTCTTGAAGCTGCTTTAAAAGGTATATGTGGCAAAAGCTTTTAGACTTGTCCTGTTAATTGAACTGAAGGTGAGAACTGATACAGAAAAATAAATATACATCATAAAGTACTACAGCACATACATATCACAGGACTGCCATGGGAGGGTTTCTTCTGTCCCTGATGCAGATTGATTGACATCATGAGGAATAGACAGACAAATAGCAAGATTCTGTTTATCACTTGTTCACTTTTCAAATGACTGAATAAGACTGGAGCAATGGTAAATGAAATCTGATGTTAAATTTGAGGCATATCGTTTTGAATTAATAAATGTGAAATTGCAGTTTTCCTTAGCATAAGAGAAAGCTTTACATTCACTTCAATATTTTTATTTAATAAATACAAATAAAATAGTTTCTTAATTTTTCCCTTAGTGACTGTCTTATGTTGCTTGATATGCAAAACAGTAATGAGGTACACATGGTACTTTAAAAGATATTTATCTCCTTATGTCAGTGCTTATTCTAGCAAATTTTACATAATTTTAATTTGTATATTGTATTCAGTCAAGTATCACAGAATAATTTGATCTACCAAGAGAAAAAGTTGAGTTGTATCTGAAGCAGATTTAATAAACACCCTGATTTGTAAATAATAAAAGAACTAAACCATGACAAGAACACATAAAATAGATAAGGATAAAATGTGTATCGTAGAAGAAAAGATTTAGGGAAAGATAAGCAGTTAAAAAACCCTCTTTTTTGTTGGGGGTGTTTTTAAATAAGGTTATCTAAAGATGACTTATTCTGGGCATAGAGGAGGAAGTGTTGGAAAAGAAAAAGGAATGCTCTGCAATATAGAGCAGGCATCTTAGATTCTCAGTACAGGAAAAGTTACAGGTATTCTTTAAAGCCACTTTATGAAATGTTTGAGACAGTTTATTGATTTGTTAAGTCAGAAGGGGAGGGAACTAACCCTTGGAAAAAAAACAATATAAGGGAGTCTGGTATTAAGATTGTTGGAGAAAGGTTTACAGCCACTTGCAGCCTGGATTTTGTTTCTCTTAGGACTTTATGTCCTATGAGTGACAGATTCTTGCTGTATAGCCGACTGCTTCAATAACCTAGCTGTGTTAGAAACTGGTAGATAACCATTTGAGTACAAAAGAAAGCAAATCAGAGGCAAACCTGAAACTCATGGGAATTTTTCGAAAGGTTTCAGACACCTCTATAACTGCCTAGTCTTGCACATTTTGTCATACTGATATTCTTATCTTCAGTTCGTAGCAGGAGGAGTCAACTCTATAACTCGTTGAAGTTTCTATTTCCTCTATTGCTTTTGGCTACTACATTCTGTACTTAGGGGGTTTTAAATTGTCAAGGGATGAGCTGGATCATACAGCAATACTTTGTTAAAAAATAGCTTATTTGTTCATACAGATCTTTGAATTAAACTTAAAAATACTGCCTTCTTACGCCTTGTAACCAATGATAAAAGGAATTTTTTTATGTGTCATGCTAGTATACTGTCCTTGACCCTATGTATACTGCAACCATGCTATGCCATGACCTACAAGATCAATGAAAACAAAAGTTTTTGAGTTTGCTCTGAGGAATACTGCACCATAATTTAAAACAAAGTGAAATATGACTTGAGCACAATCTATTCTTCCCTGGTTTCAGGAGTTCACCTACAGAAAGTTTTTCAAAGTAGGTAAGTCAAATGTGACCAGATGTTTGTGACAGTGGAACTAATGAAGACTTTATCCAGAGCATTCCTTTTCTCTGAAGCTTTACCTACTGCAGTCCAGTAGAAAGGCTATAAAACCTACTGTCCTTGCAAAACTCTGCAGGCAAGAAAGAACTGTGGTTCATTGTGTCCTAGCAAGGCAGCAAATGTCTGAGTTCCTCCTGCCTTACCCTCACTTCCAGCAGCAATTTGCATCTTCATCCTCCATCTAGTGTCTCAAATTCAAGAAATACTAGGCTTCTTTCAAATTCCTGTGAAACTGGCCAATACGCTTAACAGTTTAGACTCTGAGGAAGCACAGACTGTTGGCAAGAAGACAAACAGACAGCACAGTCACCCTGATAATCTAGTATTTGAAAGGTGTATGTAAGTAGCACAAAATAATTTCCTCTTCTCAGCCCTTAGAACATCCATAACACATCCAAAGATTCAGACTGGATCCCTCAGATTTGTATGTGCGTGTGTGTGTATTTATAAATATATATACACATAACTATACACACACTGGACGGACAACATTAAGATATTTTGTGGAGAATTTTTCCTTTAACACCCCTGTGTTCAAGATTAAAGAAAAAAATCACCCCAATTTTAGAACAGCACTTCCCATTCCATATGAGGAAAGGTTACTTTCAAAAGGCAGAGTCAACAACAGGATTTGTCAAGTGGGTGGGTCACATTGCTAAAATTACAGATGTATACATTTTCTATTGTTTTGTCACCTAATAGATGCTTTTTGCCTCAATTAGAATTTAATTAATCCTTGATGGTAGAAAATCAGATACAAGGCAATGGTACAGTGAAATTTTCGTACTGTGTGTGTTTTCCTGTCATATTAATTAAGAGAATAGCTTTCAGTCCTTTCTCTTCCTCCTGCTGGTGAAAAATAAGTTCAGATAACCTGGCAGAGATATAAGAGTATGATGTATGTAACTTAAAGAGGGATAGATGTTCTGTAGTAAATTATTATAATTAATAATTCTTGTATTGGATCCAATGCCAAAGAAATTTGCCAGTTGGCAGGATCTGAGGATCTGATGTACCTGCCATTAAATTTACCACACAGGAGCTTTTCATTTTACTTCTCTGAAAGCTACAACTAGACAGCAACTAGTCACACAGAAACATGAAAAAAAAAATAATCCCCAAAAAAACAACAAGAGTGATGATGTTCTGAGGAATTTAGAAACACCTAACTATTCTAACAGCACAATTGTTAACTACAGTCTTGTATATCACAATAATTTTATTTCCTTTGATTTCATATTTTAAGACATAAAACCCATTACTATTTTATTCATAGATTTGTACTTTTTGCTAAGCCTGCAACCACTAAGGAAACAGGTTAAAAGTTTTAAATACAAAAAGGTTCATTGCTGTTATAAGGAAAAGTGTTAGATTTACACATCTTGTTTTGGGTTTTCTTAATGTAGTTGAACTCATGGTTACTTTTAAGCCATGGTAAAAATCTTTCATTTTGTTGTTGGATTTTTTTTTTCATGAAATATGTCAGCTCAATTTACCTTTAAGCGGCTTGATGTAGCTAGATTCATTTTGCCACGCAACTAAAGGAACAGAAGTTGGCTTGGATTGCTGCCCAGTGTGTAGAGTCTCTCTCTGATGCACCAAAAATGGGAATCAGATTGAAGGAGGTAACTTGTTTTACTGTGTGAAAGCTCTGGAGCACAGAGCTTTTAATTTATCATCTTTTGAATTCAGATGAAAGTCACTAATTAGCTGAAATCGTAATTAACCCAATCTAAGTAAATGAATAAACAACTACACTGTTGTATGTTGGTGGCTCTGTATAGAGGAACAGTAGTATTGATAGCAATGCAGAGAATTTAAGTCAACATTTATCTGATCATATTATCCAAGTTATAAGAGTAATTTCTTTATGTTTGATAAGAAAGAACTTTGAATCCTGTCAGGAGAGTAAGTAAGCAAAACGTAATTTTTAAAGGAAAAGATTTCATAGCTTTGTTTTTACATTGGGTAATAGGCATGAAGAGATTAATCCCATTAGCACACAATAATTATTATTATGAGGCTGGTAGAAGTACAAAGATCCCCGAGAAGAAGATGTAAAAATGTAACCTATGTCTTGTGTCCTCTCATAGTACCATCTAGGGTTGGGCACTAAACCAACATTCTCAAAAATACGAAGCATACGTAATGATCACAGCCCAACTGACCTTCTGGAAAAATTCAATGGACTTGGAACATTAAATATTTCACTCTAGAATCTTTTGATTGCAAGAATTACACTTTAATATGAGAAAAGGAAAGTAATGAGCAAGAAATAGGACCAATATCTCTGACAAGTCTGGTGTTGGCTTTAAAGCTCAGCTATTATACTAACTTGCCAAGAAATGCCAGCGAACATCCTGCTTTTGGAGTATTCTAATTGTATTGCCACTTACAATACAGCTATAACACTATAGCTTAAATGCTTATAAGCTATATATGATTAATAAGTATATCTGAATTCACTGTTTGCATACTTCAAATGATATTTTAATAGCCTATTTTTCATTGTTCTTAATACAAAGTTAGATTTTAAAGTATTTGGATTGTATGCAAGGCTTTCTGTTAAAGCAGTGCTCAGCGGATCTCTTATGCTGATTTTTTTCATATTGGCAGCATTTTCCTTCATTTGTAATTTAATCCAATAAAGCAAAGATAGCTGTAAAAGTGTTGCTTTAATGTGTGTGTCCTGGTTTAGCCAGGACATAATTTCCATAAAGAGCCAGATAGGTAACCCAAACAGGCAAAGGAGGCATTCCAATGCAGCCCAGGAAAAGTTTGGCCCTCTGGGCTGCAAGCACGCATTGTCAGCTCATGTTGAACTTCTCATCCACCAGCACCTCCAAGTCCTTCTCTGCAGGGCTGCTCTCTATCTCATCATCTCCCAGCCTGTATTGGTGACAAGGATTTCCCTGACCCAGGCGAAAGACCTCACACTTAGCCTTGTTGAATCTCATGAGGTTCACATGGGCCCATTTCTCCAGCCTGTCCAGGTCCCTCTGGACGACATCCCATCCTTCCAGCGTGTCAACTGCATCACTCAGCTTGGTGTCATCTGCAAAATTGCTGAGGGTGCACTCAACCTCATCATCACTATCATTTATGAAGATATTAAATAATACTGATCCCAGTACGTACCCCTTAGGAACACCACCTGTCNTAGGAACCCCACCTGTCACAGGTCTCTATCTGGACATCAAGCCATTGACAACTACTCTCTGGATGTGGCCAACCAACCAATTCCTTATCCACTGGACAGTCCACCTTTGTCTCCCCAGTCTCCTTCCTATCATGCTGGGGGGAAAGAAGAGCAAGGAGCCATGCAGTGCTCAGTTGCCAGCTGGGGCTAAATCACAGAATCATAGAATTGTAGGGTTTGGAAGGGACCTCGAGAGGTCATCGAGTCCAACCCCCAACCCCGCTGCCAAAGCAGGTTCCCTAGAGGAGGTCACACAGGTAGATGTCCAGGCGGGTCTTGAATATCCCCAGAGAAGGAGACTCCACAACACCCCTGGGCAGCCTGTTCCAGTG
>VXBZ01000818.1:14746-66433 GCA_013399135.1 Heliornis fulica
GAAAGACTTACAGAACACATAGCATGCATCCTGTGGGGAGAAATCCAGAAAGGGCTTATTCACTGTTTAGACAGAAGACATATACTGACATCAACATCACATTTACTTATGGGATGGACACTCTAGCAATGAAAAACTGAGCAGCAAACAAAGATAGATGCACAAACATGATTCTTAAGGAATAACTATAAAAGGATTTAGGCATGTGCCTGACAGCTGATTTGCTTTCCAAAGAGTTTGTGCTTGGACAGGTGCAGCCAGCCTCTCACGTCAATATTGTTCTGGTGCTGGACTCATAAATCTGTGGGGGGGGGGGGGGTGTTAGAGAAGAGGAAGGATATGAGGAAATATGTTTTTAAAATAAAGATACTGGGCCTCATCCATAGGGAGGGCTAATAGAGAACAACCTACAGTCCTTGAGCACTGTTACAAGTACAAATATTAGCTGCTTAAGCCCAACTAAAAAGGTGATGAGACTTGGACACACTTTGGCATCACTTGATTGTAGTTTTTTGTTTTTTTTTTTTTTTTCTCCACAAGTGAGTGAATCGGCCCCTGCCAGGAGCCGAGGCTGTTGCAATCCCAGTTCTTTGCCGGCAGAGGGCAGCCCTCACCAGGGAAAAAAATCGATTGGCGAATTTGCAAGTCACGGAAAGGAGGGGCAGAAAACGGCTCGGCAGCAACCGGGTTCGAAAGCTCCCTGGGTTCGGCAGGGAGAGGGAGTGGGTCCCCCGGAGAGAGGCAGGTCACCTTATCTATCTATCTATCTATCTATCTATCTATCTATCTATCTATCTATCTATCTATTATCTATCTAATAATCTCTGTGTGTCCTTCTGTCCGTCCGTCTGTCAGTCCGTCCGTCTCTCCCTCCCTCCCTGTGTCACAGAATTATTTAGGCTGGAAAAGACCTTTAAGCCCAACTGCAAATCTAGCACTGCTGAGTCCACCAGATTGATCTGTCTCTTTCCTTGTCCAGAGGACCTGGTTCCTGTTATGCTAGCTGGTGCTCTGGAGAAAGGAGCACACATTTGGATCAGAGAAACAAGCTTAGATTTTTTGGCTGGAGAGAAAGGGGGGTTATGGGGTCACTAGTGAGATTGTGAGGTCTGGTGCTCTGAACTGAGCTGCTTTGGGAGGGGGGATATAGGTCATGGAGCAACTGTGGGATTTGCTTTACCCTTTGGGGTGAGCTGTCTGCCCTTGCTACAGATAAAACATGAAATTGCAGCAGTATTGAGCAGTGTGCTGGCTCCCCACAGCAGTAGGACCACAGGGCAAGTGAGGACACCAACCAGCTTAAAACCTGGGAATCAGGGATTGCTGTAGGACACGTCAGGGATGAATAATCTCTTAACTTCCTTCCCTGTCAGGTCAGAGTGTGTCTAATACAGAAAATATTTATACTTTTTAAAATATGCTTGAAGAACTGTGTCTGTTTCATCACTACATGTCTGCTAATCTTTACAGAAGGCAAAGCAAGGGAATGCAGATGCCTATGTAGCAAGATAATTGTCAGAGATTAATATATATGTGTAATATTAATAATCAAGCACCTCAATTTAAAGTAAAATTCACAAGCTTGTCTATGACTGATTTATTAATTTAAAATATCTTAAATTAAATACACCTTAAAAAGTTTAAGCCAAGATTTTAAAATAAGATTAGTGATATGGAGGCATTAAATATCAAGATGTTTCAGTCAAAGTACAGTAACCAAATCTGTTTATCAAGAACCAAGTATATTATGTACTGCTGTAAATCTTCCACGTAGATCCTTAAAGTACAACCAAAATAGTTTTAATCTCACTTTATTTTTTTTTCTTTTAAAAATGTTGTGTAAATCAAAGAAACCCTTAAATGTACATTGCCATTTAATTTCTGATGAAGGTCAGTTTGTTTTTTCATTCCACTGGGGCTGTACACTTTTAGTTCTCTAGTCCTCTATGCTTGCAAATGCAAGTCTAGTTAGGCAAAGATAAGTGAAATGCAAATGGGCAGCATGTTGTGTATTCTGTTAAAGGAAAATGAATGTGTTGACTTCAAATTCGACTGGTGCAAAATATTTCCAGCATTGAAGAAAATTACATGTCTAGAAAATGCATGTTTTAATTTCAGCAGTCATCATGTGTGCAGTTAGGGCTAGTCCTGAAGGCCCAGATGATGAGAGACTACTTAAAATAGTCTACAGAGGGAGGGACTGTTTTCAAGACATGTAGTGAGAGGAGAAGGGGCAATGGCCTTGAGGAGAGATTTCTATTAGAAATTCTTCCCATAAGGGAGAGGAGGCCCCTGCATGGGTTGCCTAGAGAAGCTGTAGCTACTCCTGGATCCCTGGCAGGGTTCAAGGCCAGGTTGGATGGGGCTTAGGGCACCATGGGCTAGTGGAGATGTCCCTGCCCATGGCAGGGGGTGGCACTGGGCTTTGAGGGCCAGTATATATGATTTTATATGTCTTAACTGGAAGTGGACAAATTTCTTAAAGTATAATCCCAAAAGTCCTGCTTCATGTTTCCTGAACTCAGAGATAGACTGCTGAAGCACATTAGCTCTTTTTAACTGTAGAGTTCTTCAAGCCCACAGAATTCTGCTTCTGCATGTGCAGGTGTGTTCCCACACTACCAAATAAATTATTTTTTCCTTTAAGTTTCCAGATGGTGTCCAAACATTTGTGATCCCATGTCTGTCTTCCAGAAGTTTGGGAAGATTGTTCTCACTTGGCATTTAAAGGGCAGACTTTGTGCAGAGCCTATGCAAAATCCAGTGCTGCTATGCAAAGTGCAGTGCGCTTTTTTTTTTAAAAAAAAAACGCTCTAAAATTGAGAAGAATTTTTTATGATCTCTCTCTTTTTTTTTTTTTTTTTTTAATACCATGGCAGAGTTAAGGTTTTAAATGTAAACTCTGCCTAAAAGGGATCAAATTCACCTCTGGATATTGGATGATGGGAACTTGGGAATAGGACTGGAGTGGTTCTTAACATTCTTTTTCAAAGTTACATAATATTAATTAGCAGGTGATAGTTAAAAACTAAATCAATATATCTTTGCTTCTTCATTTTCTATCTTTCATCTACCTATTCCTATTTATTGATATATTAGTCAAGGTAGCTAAAGAAAGAAATGTTTAAAAAAAACCCTCCTCAACCTGGTACAAAGTCATGAGTGATCCTGAGAGAGGTGAAGAATTGCTATGGGCTGCGTTTGCCAATAAGCAGTATGCCCCTTGAGATGAACTTTTTAATCCCAAACTCATATTTAAATGTAAAACCTTTTTGAACATGCAGAAAAAAAAAAATCAGCCTTGTTCCGAATACACAATCCTCTGCTTTTCTGAGGCTAAAACTAGGGCACTGGATAAAGTATCAGGAACAGAGAAACGTCTGTAATGTTGTTCAGTAGATGGAGTATGAGTTACTCACACAGAAAAATGCTGAACCAAGAGACTCCTAGCTATTCACTCTCTGTCAACACATCTCACTAAATGTACACTAAAAAAACATCAGAAAAACTATTTGGCAAAACCCCTAAGCTCATCAGAATAAACCTGTGCAGTGATTCTTGCTTTGTACATAACTTTCACTTATATATGCATATACCTCACAAGCAAAACACCAGAAAAATCAAGAAAAATGTTGAACTGCACAGATAGTTGAGTTCCAGAATCACTAGGACAGAGCAAAGCTTTTTCTCAAGGCAGAGTTGCCTAAAGGTGAACTACAGGGGAAAAAACCCCAAATGGGCCTTTTAATTTCCATAGCATTCACACATGTCGATTGATGTTGTCACATAGAATCTGGGATTAACTTGCTCCGTCCCTTTCTTACCTCTGGTTTCCAATTTCAGAAGAGTAAGAAACAGCTGGCTGAAAATACTGATTCCACAAGGAAACATCCAATGTGTTCCAGGGGGTTTCAAAGGAGGAAACCAGTGAGGCCTAGTACCAATAATAAAACCTGGATTAGAGCAGCAGGGAAGATAATGTATTTCTTTCCAAAACAATAAAAAAATCCAACTTGTTTGCAGCTGAAGGGAAAAATAAGACATTCTGAGGAACACAAAATAATAATACAGATTTATTAATACTGGCAGCCTCTGATGGGCAACTTCTGACTTACACTGTCTATAAAAACAGATAATTATTTTAGGAAAAAAATAGCAGATTCTGAAACATATGGCTGCTTTCTGCTGTCACACAGAAGCCATTCATCTGTCAAGTTTGTCAATAGTTTGATATCTAGCTTTGTGGTGGTATCACCCTGACTGGAGGCCAGATGTTCACCAACAACATTCTATCACTCCCCTTTTCAGCTGGGCAGGAGAGAAAACATATTGAGAGGTTTGGAGTCGAGGTAAGGACAGGGATACATCATTCCGCAATCAGTGTCACAGACCAAACTGACTTTACATGGTGTCATGATTTCGCCCCAGCCGAAGCTGAACACCACACAGCTGCTCTCCAAAATGCTGGAGATGAAAAGATAGAAGGAAAACCAGCAAAGAAAAACAAGGTTGGGATAAGGATAGTTTACTAGGACAGTAGAGAGATAACAATGCTAGGACTTTATAATAAAAAATATAATGGTGATCATACAGGATACGATCTCTCACCGAACCGCACACCCCAGGCCTTGCAGCTTGGAGCCATCCTGGAACCGGATCACCCCCAAAGCTGCAAATCCTGAAGCCAAGCCCCTCCCATCCCCACTGACCACCCTTTATACTGAGCATGACATAACTGGCATGGAATACTCTCTTTGGCTGGTTTCGGTCACCTATCCTGACAGTGTCCACTCCCAGCTTCCTGGGTGCCCCCCCGCCTTCTGGTTATGAAGAACTGAGAAGTGCTTGACTGCTTGGCAACAACTAGAAACAGTACTGCAGATGGGACCTCTTAAGGGCAGAGTAGAGAGGGACAATCCCCTCCCTGTCCCTGCTGGCCACCCCTCTGCTGATGGAGCCTAGGAGACCATTGGCCTTCTGAGCTGAAAGAGCACACTACTGGCTCATGTTCAGTTTCTCATCCACCAGGACCCTGGCTGCATCTTAACAGGGCTGAGCTCTTCTCCTGGCCTCTACATATGTCTGGGATTCCTCCAGCCCAAGTGCAAGACCTCACACTTTGTGGTGTTAAACCTCACGAGGTTCATCTGGGCCCACCTTTAAAGTCTGTCCAGATCCTTAGTTTGTCCTTGGTCAGCAGTGGGTCTGTCCTTGAGCCAGCTGGCATTTTCTCTGTTGGTCCTGGGGTAAACTTCTAACAGCTTCTTGCAGAAGCCATCCCTGCCGCCCCCTGCTCCTCCCCACTCNGGGTGAATTGGGATAGTCCTAGGTAAAAGAAAAAAAAAAAAAGAAAAACAAACCAAAAATCCACTTGCTACGCAAATCTTCAAAAGAAAGTGATAAACTTATTATGTTGGCAAAGGTTTTATATTTCATAGTGAAGCACCCCATATTGTAGGTTCCTTCACTTGCTGCTCCTTGAAATACTTATCTATAATTTTGAAATATTCAAGTGGTGGCTGTGTCAATGCTGAGGACCACTGTGCCCATGTCTCTGCTGCTCTTGTCCTGCCAGTGCCTTAGAGATTTTCTGGATCTTGTCATAGGTCACAGAATCACAGAATATTAGGAGCTGAAAGAGACTTCGAAATATCACTAAGTCCATCCCCCCTGCCCGAGCAGGATCATCTAGACTAGATCACTTAGATCCCCATAATCCATCCTCAGAGATTCAGCACATTCACCATTCACACATTGCTGTCTTTCTTCCAGTGCTGGGAGGTTCTCCGTTACAAGTATGGGATTGTCCCATCAGAATCAGATTCCTAAAGGAGATCCTGCATAAGAAAACATGTCAGGAGGTTCAGCAGATGTGGCCCTTACCCCCTTCATAGAAGGTCTGCTGTCAGTGTCCATTCCATGGGGATGCTACCAGGTAATTGAAAAGGCAGGAGGGGACATACAGCATGCTGTGTATATATAAACCAGGCACATCATATAGGATGCCTGATTATGTCATCAGTGCCAGAAGGACACATGTTTGTGTTAGAGCTTGTGTTACATCTTCCAGTTGTCCATGGTTATCTCAGTAACTGTTGAATATGGTACTGGCTGCCAACCAACAGGTCTGTCCTGTTGTTTCTAAACCACAGTTATTGGATTTGGACACAAGGGTAAACATAGAAAAAGTCACTGGCAAGGTTAAGGAAGTGCTGTCAGCCATCAGGAAGCAGAAGATGTGAACAAACCAATCCCCCAATTCCTACTGTATCATATCTAATTTACTACTTTCTTCTAGATACTCCTCTCATTGTGTGGCAACAGCTTAAACTCTCATCACAAGTCTAATGAGGAAAGTGCATCTTAATGGAAAGAAGATTATGTCAAAGAGATTTGATATCTTTCTCTGACAAGATTACAAATATGCATTATAATGGAGAATGGAGACTGTTGATATAATCAGACTTTTATAAAACTGCTGGCTTTATGCCTGTAACATTCAGATTAAAAGTAAAACCAAGAGCACCAGGAAAATCAATGTTGCATACTGAATCAAACTGAATATGTCAAGTTTCTAGTCTCACTGCAAATAGTGTGGACGCATCAAATAATTGTAATTAAACTAGTAATATCCTATAAGGACTTTATCTTGTGCTTTCCTATAGTTATAATCTTCTTTCGCAATATAGAATCAATTGATAGTGTAAACATACATTTGGTCTTGGAAAGTTTTTAGATTTCATGAATATTGGGATGGTGCTAACAAAAAAGCCAATGAGGAGTTCAGAAGTATGGAATACTTGATGTGGGTCCCCAAGGCACCTTTTAATATGATAAAACACAGTGTCATTCCTGCAGGAACAAAGAATTATACACAAAGATCTGTCACTGGACAGTGCTCCAAAAACCATTGGCTCTGTCAGGGTGAAAATTTCCTTAGGCAATCTCTTGAACACTGCTTGGAAGGTTATCAAAATGCATGGATTACTGTGAATTATTACAGAATAATGCTGTGTAGAAACACAGGATTTCCTTGATAGAAACTACTATAACACAGCCTCCATGTGTGCTTTTCAAAACAGTAGTTTTCAGCAGTAGTTCACAGAGGAACAGTGAGAATGAGAACAGGTCTAAAGAAGAGGACAGAAATTGAAAGAATTCCAGTCTCCAACTTACTGATGGTTTGATAAGACTCCGATGAAAACATACCTATTAGATGGCTCTTTAACCTAGTAAGGACATCTGACATACCCCTGATATCCAACAGATATTTAAAGTAACTAAAACAGGGAATAAAGCACAATTTATAACACCATAAGGACAGGACCAAAACACATGGTGTGTTGCCTCTCATTTGATACTTTCAGGTGGGATCTTTCTAAAGGTAGTTTGTAAATCTGTCACAAGTCTTGTTGCAGGGAGCAGTGGGTACTAATATACAGTGTAACAGTACATGCAGTCAATGAGATGCTCACAAAATTAATCTTGCATTTGTGAAATTGGTATCAGCTGCAGGTTATATACCTTTTGTCTTCTGAATTAGCTTCTCCACATTTGATTCCCCAATACCACGTAACTACTAGCTTTCAAATTCATTTTTAATTAACACTCAGATTCCCCAGGAATTACATTTTTAAACAATATAATGAATGAAATTCATCTTTTTCTCTCCTTTGTGATCCTAGTAAAGATAAAAAGGACTAGAGATTTTTCACAGAAAGAGAAGTGAAAAAAAAAAAAAGAAGCCCAGAAGTAAAGTTCAAATTCCATACCTTTCAAAACAAAGACAAGCCTCTTTCCTTCTGATCAAGACATATGTGAGCATCATATATTGTCTCCTGTGAGTCCATTTCCCATGTTGTTCTTTCAAATGGCACTCTGAGGGACTCAATACATGGGTGGGCTGAATACATATGTAGTAGATAGAATAAGTTGGCATTTTTTAAATTTTATTTTGTCATTCTAGAAATACCACTTTTCAGTTCCAATTGTTTTCTGAAGATAGATATCCTTCTGACTCCCAGCTATATTTAGTTCTGCTATTTATTTTATTTTTCACTTTGAGATCTGTAGAGATCTCTGCTCTGCCTCTTCAGTACCACAAATATCAACTGAAGTGTTAATGAAGATGCATTTGCAGGGCCAGATGCTGGCCTTGGTAATGGCTATACCCAGCTACTACTTCTGCTACTGTATATTCTTAAATGATGAACTTTCAGAAGATAAATGGACTTCCATAAATTCATGGGTCCTGATGGGATGCACCCAAGGGTGCTGAGGGAGCTGGTGGGAGTCATTGCTGGGCCACTGTCCATCACCTTTCAGAAACCTTGGGAAACAGGAGAGGTGTCTGAGGACTGGAGAAAGGCAAATGTCACTGGTCTTTAAAAAGGGCAAGAAGGAGGAACCGGGTAACTACAGACGGGTCATCCTCACTTCCATCCTGGGAAAGGTGATGGAATGATTTCTCCTTGGTGCTGTCTCCAGGCACATCAAGGATAGGAGGGTTATTAGAAGCAGTCAGCATGGTTTTACCAAGGAAAGGTCATGTCTAACTAATCTAATAGCCTTTTACAAGGATATAACCAGGTGGATGGATGATGGTAGGGCAGTGGATGTGGTTTTTCTGGATCTCAGTAAGGTATTTGACACTGTCTCCCACAGCATCCTGGTGGGGAAACTGAGGAAGTGTGGTCTGGAGGGCAGAGTAGTGAGGTGGATTGAGAGCTGGTTGAAGGGAAGAGGTCAGAGAGTTGTCATTAATGGGACAGAGTCTGGCTGGAGGCCTGTGACTAGTGGAGTCCCTCTAGGGTCAGTACTGGGACCAGTACTGTTCAATGTATTCATTGATGACCTGGATGAAAGAATAGAGTGCACAGTCAGCAAGTTTGCTGATGACACAAAGCTGGGAGGGGTGGCTGACACACCAGAAGGATGTGTTGGTATTCAACAAGATTTAGACAGGCTGAAGAGCTGGGCAGGGAGAAATTTCTTGAAATATAATAAGGACAAGTGTAGGGTCTGGCATCTGAGGAGAAACAACCCCAGGTAGCAGTATAGGTTGCGGACTGGCCTGCTAGAGAGTAGTGCATGTGAGAGGGACCTGGAGGTCCTGGTGGACAGCAGGATGACCATGAGCCAGCAGTGTGCCCTTGTGGCCAAGGCAGCCAATGGCATCCTGTGGTGTCTTAGAAGGGGGTGGCTAGTAAGTCAAGAGAGGTCCTCCTCCTCCTCTACTCTGCCCTGGTGACACTGCACCTGGAGTATTGCATCCAGTTAGGGAACCCCTCAGTTCCAGAAGGACATGCAACTCGAGAGAGTCCAGCGCAGGGCCACCAAGGGGATTAAGGGAGTGGAACATCTTCCTTCAGAGGACAGCCTGAGGGAGCTGGGTCTCTTCAGTCTGGAGAATAGGAGACTGAGGAGTGATCTCATTAACATTTGTAAATATATAAAGGGTGCCAGGAGGATGGAGCCAGGCTTTTTTCAGTGATGGCCAGTGATACAACAAGAGGAAAGGGGTCCAAGCTGGAGCAGAGGATGTTCCATGTGAATGTAAGTAAAAACTGTTTCACTGTGAGGGTGACAGAGCACTGGATCAGGCTGCCCAGAGAGGTTGTGGAATCTCCTTCTCTGGAGACATTCAAGACCAATCTGGACATGTTCCTATGTGACCTACTCTAGATGATCCTGCTCGGGCAGAGGGGTTGGACTGAGTGATCTTTCGAGGACTCTTCCAGCTCCTAATATTCTGTGATTCTGTGATTCTGTGATTCTGTGATGATGTGTTATATATTATCTTTCCTATTGCACTTATCCACCAGACTGTGCAAGTAGCCTGATATTAACTAGAAATGGTGCTTTCTGGCAATAGAAATGATACTGCTTCTTGCTTATATTGGGAAAGTGTTCTTAAATCCTTCATTTCCATCACTGCTTTTTAAAGTGAAAAATGAGTTTAATCTGCCTTAACCGGAACAGGAAAGCATTTCATACATCCGTTGTCACTGTGACACCTGCCACACTTAGCACTATTTTCCTTAGCTTTCCTTAGCTATTTTCCTTAGCCTTTTTTAGCTGGAGTAGGACCTACTCCAGCTCACCTTCAACTACATTAACTTGAGTTCAACACAGTCAAGTCAGGTTTCTATATTTCTTTCAGTCTGTCTTCACTTTCATTGTGAGTTTGTTGCTCATTCATGTTGGTTTCTGCCATTCCTGATTGACTTTCTGTTCACTGGAAAGGGACTCTCTTCTATGTTGAGGAGACTGAAAACTTCTCACTGCAGTAGGGATTTGGGCAGAAGTTTCTAGGGAATGTGATCAGGATGTAAAACAGGTTGGGTTGTAGAGTAGTAATGAAAGCGATTGATGTTTGCTCCTTTGAAGGCCTATACATTCACATATACCTAAATACTGATAAAAGGAAACAGGAGGGAGCATTTAATATGCTACTTACACAAGTTGAAATATTTAATTATTTGGGTTTCTTCAAGGGCGGTGGTTACAATTTTAACTTCTACAAACTAGCTAGAAATTAATATTCTACTTACAACACCATCTGTATTCCTGTTTTATTACTGTTCTGTAAGTTAAAGCACAAAGGTTCATTATAGGACATCTTCAGTCACCAGAGATTACCCATTGTGAGCTTTGCTAAATGCTTCATTATTTCCTCAAAAGATCATGGCATTGTTTCTGACACCTGTTTGTCATTCCTTGATATTGGACTCTAACCTGCACTGTCTTTCATCTTAATGATAAATTTGAGGAAAGTTCTAGAAGATATTTTGTAGCAAAGTAGTAGAATTCCAATGAAACTTATGGAAAAGGATAAGTAATCTTCAATAAAAAGTTATACAGATACAACTCCTCAAGCCAGATCACCTTTCTGCACTGCAAGGGCTCTTCAGGGTACCTTGTTACTCATTGTGTTCTACTCCAAGTCTGAACAGGAGTTCAGACTTGTTCTGCACTGGATGGCAGTGTGCTATGAACTTCCTATGATTACTGTATACTTAATCTGTCTCTCTCTTCTCATGGAAGAATATGGAAAGGCCCCAAGGAGGGTCTCGGACCCTGGGAAATCACCATGAAGAAGTGATGTAAGCTGTAAGAAAACAGCTCTTTTGCCCAAAATCTGGTTTCCTATTTGTTCTAATATTCAGAGAACTTTCATGATCCAAGATTTCTTACACCAGGAGGTATCATATAACAGTCTCAGGTGTTTGAGTGACACTTGAAAGTCTAAAAAAATACCTGTCTGAGCAGCCATCTTCCAAATCCAAAACTGCATTAGCTCCTGTTTCTAAAAATTTCAGTTCAACACAGTGACACTATTTCCTCATAGCCCAACAAAATCTAGTATTGTATTTGAAGATGAGAAGTTCCAGAAGTGAAAGAACAAACAACAAATGTAGCAGACCTTTGGACATGTACCTAGAAAATAAAGAATGTCTCGGGCAGATTTCTGTTTGAGAAATCCGGAGTGGTTCACCAGAAGCATGAATGGCAAAATCAGCATCCCTCGGGAGACTCTTTGTTGGTTAAAGGTTTTGAAGTCACATTTACTGTGTTAAAAGGCATTTTGAGATGTGACAACATCTCTCCAAATTGGGGGGTTGAGACAAACATATCACTAAAGATAGAAAGATTTCAAATAGCTTTAGTTACTACTTGGAATTTCATTTTTCTTTAATTTATAGTGGATGTTATAAAATGACAAGAAGTTCTAATATAACCCAGCATTCCTGTACTCTGTTCAGTACAATGAACTTCCAGGAAGTTCCTGTTTTCTAAACATCAGACATGAAGCTTTCATAACACTTTTAATTAACTACAGTTCCTAGGACTGTGTGTAATTCTGACAGATTTATATTCTCTCTGTTTCTATAATATCCGTTTTATAACAAACGGATGGCCACATCACACCAGATAGCTTAAATACAACATGTTCATAAACTTAGCCAATCCAAAGAAACATTATCAACTGATAAAAGGCTTGAAGGAAATTAAAATTGAGGAAAGAGAGCTAAAATGTATAGCTTAGGGAGAAACAGATGAAGAGGTGAGATCTATGTCTACAAAAATCAAAAGTGTGTTAATAATAAAGCAAGAAACAGCAGAGGCACAGGGATACAAAATTAAGCACGTGCACAAAATGTCTTTGGGGAAGATGTAAACTGAATGGTAAGGAACTGTTGGGGTTTATTTACATATAGATCCCTGCAAGTCCATACATAATCTGCATATCAAAGCACATTCTAAAATCGATTATAGAAGATTTTTTGGGGGATGAATGTTCTAGAATAAACCTGAAAATTAGGGACCATGAAAGAGAACAATCAGTATTCTTGACCTAGTTAATCATTTGCCTTCCAATATAATTTCTCCAACAGCAAATTGTATTAGAAAAATATTGTTTACAGTGAAGTACCTAAAATTTAAGAGGAAGGACTTTAGTTACTGAAACAAATTAGCACTCTTAATATAACAATTCCAGGATTTAACAACAGCTTTAAATGTATCCAACTGTACAATGAGCAAAACATTTAAAGTTTTACCTCTGCCTTATAGTTACACTTTGCATTATATGTATCACTTGTTAAATGTTTATCCCAATACAAAGTTTGTGCTACCACCTTATTTTCATCACCAGCAAGCATATAATATTTTTTAAGAAGGTTGGCTTTGACCAGGTTTTATGTTTATGACAAAGAGACCACAGCCTCACTGCTGCAGTGGAAACCAAGATATCAGCATAACTGTCAACAGTATTTCAACTGCATGAGAAGTAAGAGCACCCATGGAAACTACTGAAAAAAAGCCCCACATAATCATTAAAGCAACCCACTTTTCCTAAGAACAGATCTTATTATTTTAGAAAACAAAACCTGATGAAGAAAATTGGACTTTTTCCAGGGAANTTTGAAGATTAAACTACTGTGCCAAATGAAAAAGTCTCTGTAGCAGAAACCCGAGGCAAGAACCAAAAAGAACTGGGCCAATATTAGCATATGTATTCAGCACGCTTATGGAAGCAAGATGTTTAGAGAGATTCAAGTGTAACACCTGTCTTTTTTACTAAGGAAAATAAAGAATAATTAAAAAATAAATGAAGGAAGGGTAACGGAGGACACGGATAAGCTGAGATGGAGCAGGCCAGCTGGACTGTTATGATTTAATTAAGGAGGCTTTGACTCAGTGGGATTCACACATGGGAGATTTTCCCTATCAAATCTGACAGAATTTTTCACAGTAGTTACAAATATCACAAAGGGAAACTGTGGACATAAAACTGATTTGACAGTGTACTGCATATTGTTAAATTAGAAAGTTAGGGTATATACAGCATGAAAAGCTTGGGATATGGAAAAGCTGGCTTTGAAATTAAATACCAAAACTCAAAAGAGAAACTGCAGGCCAAATTTTAATTTACTCAGCTACATAAAATTAAATCTGCCTACTCCTAATACCTTTTGGCTAGCACCACTTTGCACAAACGCAAATCCCCATGATTTGCTGCCTCATATTCTACCTAAAAGTGCATAAACTGTTCTTTATCTAAATGTGACTAATTCTTGATTTTGATTCTGATCTCATCTTTTCACTGGCAAGTTGCTTTATCAGGAATCAGTTTTCCCCTCATTCACAGAGCCACAGAAAAGCTGTGGTTAGAAGGTCTGGACATCATCTAGTTCAGCTCCCTCTTCCCCACCCCTCCTGGATGCTGGGTAAGCTAAAGCAAGTTGCTCGGGCTCTCAGTTGGGTTTTGAGGATCTCCAAGAAGGGGACTCCATCACCTCTCTGGGAAACCTGTTGTAGTGGTCAACTACAATGTTACAATATGAAAGCTTTTTCCTTATGTTTAGAAACAAATTTCATGTATTTCCAACCTTGGTTACTGCCTGTTGTCCTGTCATACAGTTGGTCTCTATCTGTTTTGCTGCCTCTGATCAGGTATATGACTGATAAAATCCCCCTTGATCCTTCTCTTCCCTAGGCTGAGCTTTACCAACATCCTGAATATCTCCTCATAATGCAACTGGTCTCCACCTGAACTTTGTATCTCCAGTCCCAATCCTTTGAGCCTGGCAGTTTAATGAGTTTTCAGTCCACTTATCTAGGCCACACTTTACCAGTTTTTCAGAAGAAATACTACAGGAGACAACACTGAAAACCTTGTTAAAGTCAAGGTAAACACCATCTACTGCTCTTCTGTAACAAAGTGATCTAATAATTTCATTATAGAAATACTGAGATTGATCAAACATGATTTCCCCTTCATAACTCAATGCTTACTGCTTCAATCTTCTTTCCTATTCCATCCTTGCATACATCTTGGATAGCATCTCTATATTCCTGTGAGGTCACTTGTCCATTCTTTTTCCTTTTGAATGCTATGTTTGAGTTGTGCCAGGAGCACTTTAATAATCCATGCAAAGCTCCATTAGCCTTCACACTCAGTTTTTCTTGTTTGTGAATATCAGGTCTAGCTAAGAAGTTCCTCTCTTTGGTTTCTCAAATCACCTGTAATCAGGGAGTTACCATTAATGGGCTCCAGAAACCTCCTGGCTTGCTTGTATCTCATGCTATTTCTCTTTCAGCAAATATGAGTAGTTTCTATCGTCTGAAGCTGTTGTACTACACAGAAAGTACTTCTAGAGGAACTCCACTACTTGTTGAAAAACTACTTTAGTGAATGCTCCTTAGGTCTAAAACTCATTTCCCTACTTGGCTTAAGAGAAACTTTGTTGACTTTGACCCAAAACCTGTACTTTAGTGAACACTAAGGTTATTTGTGTAAGTCCAAAATGTTTCTAGATAAAAGTTTGTAAAGGTTGAAAGAAGATAGTATCAAGCAAAAACCAAAAACCAAAGAACGTTAAAGAATTATTCATTTATTTTACCACCAGTAATGTTTACAATGATGCAATCTGCTCCAAAGATCTTTTTAGAATAGCTTAATATTTAGAAGGAAATTAAATCCAGGCTTTGACAGTTATCTGTTCTGAAGATCAGAGCTGGGCCACACATACTGATTCTCCGTAATAACACTAAGTCCATTTTTCAGACTGTTGGAGCTCTCAGGTTGGCAGCAAGAAAGCAACACATTCATCTCTGACAGGCTGATATTGTGGTCATTTCATAAACAAAAAGATAGATAGTGGTTTTCTTACTAAGAAAATGTTGTAACAAGTGATTAGTGGAATCAAACTTCACAACCCATGAAAGATTATAAAGCAGGTATGTTTATTACAGTGCCGGGTGCAAGGAGGCTAGCGCCTCCTAGCTTGCACATGGTATTTCTCAGACAGCATTCATTTAACCTATAACATCTTACATATACATAAGATTCACAAGAAATGGTCAGACAATGCAAAACAGTTTTGAGAAATCATTGTCATATATCCTCTCCTCCAAGTGCATGTGAGGTGGCATCTGGTGGTCTTTTCTGGGGGTCCCTCAGAGGAAGGCTTTAGTCTTCATGTTGTTTGTTACCTTTGGGACTGAATGCTTGCCAGGAACTGTGCAACATTCGAAAACCAGTTTGACCCATGTCTTTGTGCAACTTCCTCTGATTGCCTTTTAATTCTTTTGGTCAGTTAACTCTTTGGTTAAGCATGATGTCACAGACTGCCATGCACTCTTCCCCTTTTGTTTCTACAAAGGAAAACGTATTAGAGTATTTAAAGCACTTGCTAATGTTTAACTTTTGCTAAGATGAGTTTCCCTGCTTCTCTGTCTAGTGTTATATCTGGCTAACAAGGTTCCCTATGTCTAAACACAAATTCCCTAAAATTCCCTGAATTACCTAAGTCTAGTAACACAAGGTACATACATTAAGTAATGCTTAAAAAGTTTAGTTTTGTAGTTTCATTTACACTGTAATACATTTTACAATCCACGTGCCAGTGCAGCATTTAATGATATACTTTGTAGGGTACATGTGAAAGTTACATTGCATCCCATAGCTTCATCATACAACTCTACATCAGCATTCCTCCTCGCAGAAGGAGATGCATAAATGCCCTTTCTGGAGTGATTTATGAATGGAGGGAGGAAGACAGAGCGGAATGTTTCCAGTGCTGTGGTTCCCTTCCATACTGCAAACACTTCCAGCTGATGATTAGTCTTTGACTATTTATGGGTATGGAAGTATAGCTGTTGCTCAAAAGACCCAAAGATAGGAGATCAAAAGGCAAATCCCACAACTGGTTGGTGCTGGTGATACCAAACCAGACATGTTTTCCTTTATGGCTACCATGGATTGTATTACACAATCCATCTGGGGACCCAGTCACTCAGCTTAATAGTTTCACTGGCTCACCAAACCTGTCCTGAGCTCTGAAAAATATTGGGAACATATTGGGATATATTGGAAAAACACTGTGATTATAAGGCAACTAGATTTTTCTCCACCTCTCCAGCTTAATCCCTAAAACAAGTTTCATCTTATATCTGGGTACTGTAGTACCTCTCAGTTGGTGTATCAGCATCTCTAAGCACTGTAAGAGCTGTAAATCTGCTCCACTCAGTATCTCTCTGTAGCATATGTTGTTGTCAGAACTTTCTGGAGCATGGACTCAGCCATGCTGGAATAGTTTTTACTAAAGTTTTTACTGCTCTTCATGGCATCTGTGCTGTGACATACACCATTGAGTCAAAATACAGATGTGAAAAAAAAAATTTTGGTCCTTGACTACACTGCATCTCCTTGGATAATCCCTCTTTTTCCTCAATACTCCTCTACCTGCTAACCCTCATACTGATCTCTGCTGAAGCCTGTGCCCAAAATAACTGCAGGAAAACAGATTCCACTTGTCAAAAATGTCTTGATGCCTCGTTTGGACACCTGGAACATTTATAAAGCCAAGTCCTTATTTTCCTTTTCTTAAAAAAGCTCGTATACCTTCATGTAAGTGACTGAAGAGTACTGACCTTTCTTACAGCTAGTGACTTATCACACACAGAGACTGAGTTTGTGCTGACTGGTACCCCAGAAAGCAGATAAAGATAACCTAAAAGTCAGTCTTTACTGAGTTGAAATTAAGATTCAACATTTCCAGGTCTTAAACATACATTACAGTGAAGCTTATAAGGGAAGGAAGACATCGACTTCTCTAAGAACAAAATGCCCTTTAGCAACAAAATGATGCAGAGTGAAGGAAACACAAGCAGAACAGAATGATTCACACATGAGAGACACCATGAACTGTGCAGTAGAAGGTGCTTATTGTGCACAGGAACATCCAGTTACATTGGCATCAGTGGGCTTAGCTTATCCCACTGCATTGTCACCCCTGATCACTGGAAACTTAAATGACAGTAGATACACATGAAAATCCCCGGCTGCTCTGACACAGAAAGATGGCACATTAAAGATGGACTTGCATCATGAAAAGCAGTTACCTACCAAGTTTTCTGGTCTTTGCATAGAAGTACAACTTCTGATGGCAGTGATCCCAATTGGGGTCTTGACTTTGACAGCCACTGGACAAAATGGGAAATCTAGTACTGTTTCTTCAAGGGTTATACTCCTTAAAATCTCTCAGATTTAACAAGCCAGCTTGGAAAATGTCCATATGAGTTTAAGCTTGTACTGTGCATGATCCATCTCAGTTCCCATGTGCTATGGTGAGTAACATGGGTTTTTTCTGGGGAAATAAAAAAGGATCCATTATCTCTTGCTACTCTTTTCCTTTGTCTGGTTGTTAACTTTCAATTTCGTATTACAAATTCCTCTGTCAGTGCACTGTGGCTTCTGGCCTGTTTTATGTTTCACTTAGATGTTTTGCCCTTTTGTCCAAAAGGAAGTTGTCTACATAAGTAAGACTTGGGGTCTATTTCCTAAACACACCTCTACTCTTTTTGCTCATGATGCTTAGCAACTCTGTAAGAAGTCTTTTGGTAAGACCATCGTTCTACTTTGTCAATTGAGTCCTTTAAATCCAGTCCATCCCTGTCTAAAGAAAACAGCATCCCTTCTCACATTTACTTTCCAACCTATTGTATGGCTCTGCTAACTGAGCGCTAATATTCCTCTTCTCCATTTCTTCCAGAAAATCTTTATGAATCTATGTGTCTGGCCTCATTTTTTTTTCTCCAGTATGCTTTCTTTTTCTGATGCCACATAGGTCAACTGTCACTTTTTAATAACCCATTACTCTTTGTCCTCTTCCCTCCTCAACTTTCAAACTGACACTTAATTGTACATGCTAGAGTTTGCAGATAAATTTCCAAAAGCAACCTGGTTTCACCATAGGAATAATTTAGATTAATGCACCACAGCATCCATAAGTCATTGACTCTGAATAAATTCGGTGTTTAAACCAGGGGTTACTGTCAGTTTGTGATGATATTTCATGTATACTACAGCAGTCTATCATTCATCCACATAACTCTTTTACTAGCACCTTGCACATTACTGTAACACACACATTCTTGGCTGATGCCAACCTGGGGCAGCAAAAAAAAAGGAAACTTTTTGGAATTCAAAAGACTCTTGAAAATTTGGGGAGAGTCTAAGACAAAATTTCAGAATGACAAATTCAAAAAGGTACAATCAGGAAAGTCAGAGAAAATGTAACAGAGCAAAATGGGGCAATAAATGAGTGAGCAGTATTGCAGAAAATATCTGGGGTTATAGTGGTTCACAGACTATGAGATGCCACTTTAAAAAATGGAAAAATCTCATTCTGGGTTTTGTTATCAGAAGTGTTGTATGCAAGACAAGGAAGGTAATTATTCTGCTCTACTTGTTACTAGTGAGAGCTTGATTCCCGCTTTGGGCACAGCAGTTGAAGAAGCCGAGACATAGAGACTCTCCGACAGATAGCAATAAAACCAAGGTGTTTCAAAAATATCATATTTAAAGAACTGTTTAGATAATAAAAAAGGAGATTGAGGGAAGTCTTCAAATTTACCCTAAGTTATTACAACACAGACTGTGATCAATTGTTCTCAGTGTCATCTGGAGGAGGGCAAGAAGCAATCTGCTTAATTTGCAGCAAAGAAGATTTAGGTTATACAGCAGAAAAAAAAATCCTGCTACTGTAAGGCTACTTAAGCTCTGGGTCAGGCTGCCTGGAGAGGCAGCAGTTTTAAGAACAATTTTTGTCTGATCTGTCAGGGGTAGGAGCTGCATGTATTTAATCTTTCAAGTTAGGCGGAAGATCTTTTGGTCATCTCATGCTCCTTTTAAGTAACCATAACACTGCATATATATATATATATTCTATAGGTACTGATACTGGACCAGGCAGTGCATCTGTGCTCGCATGGATAAGCATCCTGATTGCAAAATCAGTAGGAATTCTGAAGAGGCTTTCTAAAGGGTTTGGTAAATTCAATCATTGAGTGTGTTCCAGCCATCTTTGACAGAATTGACTATTAACACTCCCCATATTACGCTAAGGAAATTCTTTGTTACTAAGCTGCTTTAACACTTAACTACTTTTTGAAATGGCAGGGAACTTCTACCCTGATATTTCCTTTTGGTGACCTACATGTTGAATTCACCTCCTCCCTGGATGTGACAAGATGTAATGGGAGTCTATAAACATGTAATGTGTGTTTTGTTACACTGACTGACCTTAGGAGCTTTCAATTCTGCAAAGGAACAAGGAATTTTGCAGATTTTTTAAGGACACAGCATTTGCTGGATTTGAAAGTTCAAAAAAATTTATAAAAGTGTGTAGTGTCCCAAGGCAAGTGCTTTTGAGAAAATTACATTTGAACAAACTGATAAATAATCTGCTAATATTGAGCTGTGATAATGGTTTTGCAATCTTTAATTTTTAGAACCTTTCACTTGCCTACTTGTGCGACATTGTGCAATGCCAGCAGCAAGAAGATTTGTGAGAATTTAAAAAATGTTATCTGTTTTGGGTTTTGGTTTTTTTACAAAGAATTAGTAACTGCTTCAACAATTCCTTTCAAAACATCGCTTCTCATCTTTGTGTATCACAGGTCCCTTACTTTGACAAGCAACCGGTGATGCAACAGCAAGGTGAGAGAGCTGTACTTCCAACTAACGTGATCTTGCAACCACCAGACAAATCTGGGATATAGTGAGCAAGAAATGTAATGGCCAAATACCATTATGCCAGGTAATAAGCTGATTTTTAAACAGTTTTGGGAGTGTCTGTGCTGTGCTCTGGGCCTAGATCCTTTTAAATGCTGGACTAGCCAGTGACTGACTGCCAGTCCCGTTATTACATCAAGGAACAAACATTTTATTCTAACCCCATATTTTTTTGCTTTTCACACAGTTTTAAAAGTTATTCATTCAGAGGAAAAAACAGCAGCATCTCAGGAATAACAATTGGACAGGTTGACATGCATGCTCATTGCTCTTTTCCCTAATAAAGGGCCTGAGTTTCATGGCATTTGTACAACATAGACCACATGTACAGACTGAGGTCTGCTGAGGGCACAAAGAATCTTGGGAAGGGCAGGCTGGGATGTGAGGCTTCAGGAGCTGGAATTTCTCAGAGAATCTAAAGGTAAACTTGTAACCTGGTACAGACAGGGACAGAGAATGGGAAGAAATGTTCTGACAGTATTTGTAGTCTTCATCAGATTTATCTTCATAGGATGTTTACCATATTTTAGATTTTAATCAGAAAAGACATATTGCATCACATTTCCAAGTTGTACAACATGTCAGGGAGATCCAATGGGGCTGAAATATGTGCAAAAGGAGTGTAACTTTTTTTTCTATTGAGTCAGCAATGCACAGCTGACATAAACCACTTGTGTTTACTCTATAGCTGTAATCTGTCTGCAATCTGTAGAAGAATTGATTGTAGAAGACCCTAGAGTCTTTCCTAGTCCTTGAATTCTAACAACTGTCACTTTATATTTATTTCTTCCCTTGTCTGGAAGCTATTTTAGTGCAAATGCAAGCACATGTTCCCCAAGCAAAGCTTCAAAGAGCAGCCAGCGTGACAGGTACACTCCTATGTATGTGAATTATCTTCTTTCAGCAGGCTAGAATCTAGTGGTAAATATTTTTCCTTTTAATGTTGCTTTTCTTAATCCATGGCTTGTTGTAGTGTTCTTTTATCTCACACTGCTTCCAAAGTCATCATTTATGGCATAAAGCATTGGCCATGGCAGCTTAGTATAGTTTAAAGTTTAAACCTGGGCTTACTGCAGCCAAAAGATCCTAGGGAAGGAGAAGCACAAAGACCTGTGTTAGGGATCAGATCTATTAGAGGTTTCTTCTTCTGTTGTCTTTCACATCTGCATTTCTCAAGCTCCAGCCTGTACTGTTCACAATCACTTTTCAAATGGGAGAAAAAGAAACATCTTGGATTTAGCAGTCACTCTGCTTCATCTATGGTTTTCTTATTGCTCCCTGGATGTGTTGTACTTTCCTGTCTGCCCTTAGAAAGCAGATAGTTACCCCTGCAACCACTTATCCACCACTTTCTCTGACTATTTGCCCTATATTAGGAGATAGTAGCTCCAAGTACAGCCTGAATTTCCTTTCATAGTCATCCTCTCCTTTTATCCAGTATAAATCACATTGCCGTCATACCTTACTCCTCAGAATAGCCACCTGCATTCCTCCAAGACTAGAAGAAAATACTCTGATGGCATCCAAACTAGGTAGTGGCTGAAAGAGGAGGGACACTAGAAACACCAGTTAAAGCAAGAAAAGAAATAAATTGCATTACTCTAGACTTATAACTGATCAATATCTACTTCACCCCAAAAACTGGATTGGAGAAGATTAAGGATAGTAAACAAGAGTAATCTTGCTGGATTTTCTTACTCTGCCTAAACCAAGATTTTAGCAGCTTCCTTGTGAAGAGACAGAAGAGGAACTTCTGTCTAGACAAGCTTCAAGGCACAGACATCTCCAATAGCCAAAGGGTGAGATTGCCCTGTCAAAATGGAGCTGTTCGTGGTGCAGTCACCTCAGAGCTCATTGTCTAGACTCTCTTTAAAAAGAGACAGAAATAGGCCTTTTAAGGGTCACCTCATCTCACTGGAAGATAGGACAAATGACTAGAATTTCAGAAGAGTTTATTTCCCTCCACTGAATATGAAAGGAGATGAAAAGATTAGATCAGATGCAGGTATCCATGCTGCAGACTTCTTAGATTAGGGGAGATGAGTCCCAGTGGCTTTTCTAAACCTTGCCCATGCATTTCCCAGTTGCCCCATGTGACATGAAATATATAAATATCAGGTACAGTGTTCAATATTAGATCTTTGATCCTTCACCATTAAAACTCCCTAGTAGAATTCAGCGAGGGAACGAATGCAGGCAATCAGTATGATTGATAAAGCATTGTTGTTCACTTTATTCACATAGCTTTGGTCCTTATATAGCATTGCTGATAATTATGCCCACTCATCATTACACTATTGGTTACAATGGTTAAGATGTTCACACCCCCTTAAACCGTCCAAAGACACTGTGTCCTAAGATGGCGTTTGTTTACACAGCTCTTTAAGGGAGCTGTGACCCTGTTCATTTAACCATTCTCCAACAGACCCTCCTCATGTTGTAAATTAGTACAACCATACTAATTTGGGAAGTAGGGACTGCTGTTTAGAAAACGGAATAACAAGGACAGCTTTAAACTCTAAAAAACCCCTTCCCTTGACCTGCTCATTATGCTGTTTTTGATACAGCCCAGGCTACTCTTGGATTTCTGAGTAGCAAGCATGCACTGCTGACTCATACTGAGCTTTTAACCAACCCACATCACAAAGTTCTTCTTTTCAGGGCTACTTTCAATTCACATAGTCCTCGTTTCAGCAGAGAATGAGTTAATTTTTATCTTAGCAGCTAATACAGTGCTGTAGTTTGGATTTAGGATGAGAATAATGGTGATAATGGTGATAATACTCAGATATTTTTAGTTGTTGCCAAGCAGTCAAGGACTTTTCAGCTTCTCACTGTTCTGCCCAACAAGAAGACAAGGAGCGCCAGGACAGTTGACCTAAACTGGCTGAAAGGATATTCCATACTATGTGATGTCATAGTTCCATAGTTAACTGGGGGGTGGGCCAGGAGGCAGGTGAATTCAGGATCTTGGAGTGTATTGACTTCATGTGGTGACAAATAGTGCTGTTCATCACTTCTTTTTTATATTCTTTGTGGTGGAATCACATGGGGCAGTGAGTGAATAGCTCTGTGGTTGTTTTAGCTGCTGGCTGGCTTGAACCATGATATATATTCATAGTGAATTATGAACTTAGCAGGAAAAAAACCCAAAACCACGATCAAAGTGACCTTGCTGGACATATTTGAGAAAGAAGTCCATCTATGTAACTGCAGCAGAAGATGACTTGTGCTGCCCTAGAAAAGCAGTGTATGTAATAATACACTGCTTTCAAAACATGCCAGTGAAGAAAACTTGCCCTCATCTGTTATTGCAGCATGTTGCATTTCATTACTGTTAAAAGCTAGAGAATGATGAAAGACCCTGTACCACTTGCCCCCTGCATGATCAGAATTTCTATTTTATTTCTGTGATTTCATGCTTGTCCTTGTCATACAGAAGATGATCTTTACAACATGCCTATATTTCAAAGAGGTTTTCCCAAGTTACCAGCCAACCAAAGAAATGTGAACTGCCCAAATGGTGATATTAAATGTTCTTAGAGAAAAAAAAACAAACCAAAAACCACAAAAAAAACCAACCAAAAAACCCACAAACTCTTTTCTCTTCACATTTACAAAAAACAGATCACTTTTATTTACCTCCCTCCCATATATTTTCAAGTGTCAAAAGCTCCAGTTATTCTTTAATAATTTTTAACACTTTCTATGAAACTATTTTCTGAGAATAGGACAATCAGGGCAATTGAGAAGAAAAGGAAAATTGTGTCATGACTGTAATTTACTGTTAAAGAAAACAGTTCAGAAGAATTGTGAGGTATTGAAAATTAAACCCCTGCAAAATTTCTGGTCTTTTGCACTGGGGACTGAGAGATGAGATACTTGAAAGTGGGATTTAGGACTCTGCAGCAGTGCATGCGTGGCACTGATAATTAGATTTGGAGTTTTCCCTACCTGCAATAAACTGCATTTGGCAAAAGGATTATATTGAATATGATACTTCATGGTGGTCCAAAGAAACATTTCATTAGAATCCTAGCTACTGTACACCCCACTGACAATATAGGTGTAATTATTTATGAGATAACATGCAAGCCCTAAGATGCGAGAAAACTTCATTCTTCAGAGCCTTGAAGAAGACGAGAAATTGCTAGATACGTATCTGCCAAAAATTAATGTAAGAAATGAGATAATTTCTAGACAGGTTTCTAATGTAATGGACTTTTACTAGCTATTATTATTTTATTAAAATATTGGCCTGGAAGCTCCACCTGAAATGGTTGCTCTACTAGGTTAAGTATAAATTAAACCTCTGCTGTAATGACAGACAAACAGTCAAAATATTACAAAGTGCAACAAGTCAGTGCATGCTGTGTGTAAGTGTATCTGGAGCTGATGGCAGGTGAGACAGCTGTCTTAAGAACAATACAAGAACTGGCTCAGGTCCCTTCAGCGATTTATTATTTTAACACCTCCTGGAACTCTGGAGTGGAAGAGGCTCAATGGCATGAGCTAGAAAATAATTGGTCAGTGGTCCTGAAATTTGTGCCAGGAGAAAATAAGGGAAGACTGGTGGTTTGCAAACAGTAAAGACTAGAATTATGGTTTTATGAAAAGTGGGTCTTGTCAAATAAATTCAATACCATTTTATAATGGATCATTGGCCTGATAAAGCTATAAACTTGCTACTAAATGTCTTGTAACATATAGAATGCAAGAAGTAAATATAAATATTTCTCTCAAATCTTCAGTACATCTCCAGGGGATTTCTTCACCAAATACTGCTACATTAATAATGTAGGAGAAGACATAAAATTGCTTAAAGAGAAACATGCAGATGGCACTTACTATTAGAATAGACAATGAGACAGATCAGTTGTACGAACTAACCTAAACTGGTTTGGAAGGCAGAGAGCAACCCCATATACTTTATGGAGAAACATATATACTTTACCACATCCAAAAGCATTATCTTATATGATCAAGAATGTAGGTCATGTGTCTGACTAGAGGAATCATATCCATACTTATTGTGTATTGAAAAAGGCTTTGGACTAGTCAGCAAACCAGTTCTGCCAGGATCTCATGCTCAGTATGTCAGGTAGGATGGTCCCTGGATATGTAAGTACTAGCCAGGCATGCCAGGGGATTGTTGAGACAGTGGAGGTTGGAGACATTTACCACTTTGGTATGTGTTAGCCCTTGTCCACTTAACTTTGGAAATGGATAAAAATCTGTGAGACATTGCAGGAAGGAAGGCATGCTGTTTGCATGCTGTTTCAAAATATTTTAAACAGTTTTCTGACACAGATTGGGGTAGGTGGGTGAGTATGAATGCAGAATAGAAGCAGACATGGTAGGCTTAGACAGGGAGTGTTTGGACAGTCTCTTAATTTTGAAGGTGTGTCTGGAAATGGGCAGTAATCCACTTTCTGAACTTGTCCAATTCTGCATTTTAAAGCAAGTTTTTGAAGGAGGTGAGGAATGACAGCCCTGACCTCACACCAACATGATCTTGGGAGCTCTCAGGATGGGCTCAAGCAAATCACTATTTCCCATGTGGGTGGGTGAGCATCAGTGCATCTGGCCCATTTGCCACCATAATCCCACTATTGATTGGCAGCACATATAGATTTTGTAGCCTACACCCATGCGCAGAGCAGGTTCCAGCAGCCTAAAGCTCACTGGTATTTATAGTCAGCAATATAGACATGTATGACCTCACAGTGTAAGGTCAGGGAGCATGTACAAGAGTCTCTCAGGTTAATATATTTAGTTCATACCCCTATGTTGAGGAGATTTAAGCCTTAGCATCACATAAACATTTCCCAGAGTCTACCCTGGAGGGTGTGCAGACATCCTGTAAGTGTTCATTGCACAATGTACCATTTGGACTGCATGTGCCTACACATGCAGCTTGCCTGTGAATTATTCTTTCATACAGCTGCAAGACTCTTGGTAGGCACTGCAGTAGTGAGCACTTCACCACAAAACTCACTGTAGGGGTTTAACTTGTAAGTTAATCAATGCAGAACTAACTGCACCATCAACATTGATCAGGTTGTGGAGGCTTTGGCATTATAGTACTCCACTATCATCACATCTGGGTTGCTTTGTGTTAGCCTGTGTTCATATCAATTCACCTACATGGCTTGGAAGATTCACAGGGGCAGCCCAGCAGTGCACAGTAAGAGTCTAATCAAAGATACTTTACATTTTTGTGTACGAACAACTGGACCAATATAAGTCACAGATCAGCAGTTTTTGCCATCAGCCAAGCAGCATATTTGACAGCTTTGCAGATGATACAGGCTGTCCATTTGTGAAAGCTTGCTTGACCCAGGGGGCCATTAGCAAGATCTATAGGCAAAATAACCCCTCCCTCTGACTGAAATTAAGTGCATTTAGTGTCCTAGGTTGACCTGTCTCTCTGGTATCTTCTACTGTTGTGGAAGAATTAACCCACATAACACTCTCACCACTTTCTGGCTAATAAATATTTCCTTGTTTGTACTGCTGGCCAGAATCTGACCCTATGCATCCAGTTGAGACCTCCCCTTGCATGTGTGAAGGATGAAACAAAACTGGTTTCACCTTTTGTGTCATTTACTCACCAAGGACATAGGGAAGCACATGCCCTGACAGTTCTCAGTGCAGTCATCCTTTAGGGTAAGATGCAGCTTACTATCAGGACTGCATTTACATTGCAATTACACTGAAGTAGATTAACAAGAGCTTGCTCTGTGTGGCATTGGAAAGATCAAGGTAGTTTTATGATGCTTGTGGCAGCTTGAATTTATAGAATCATAGAATTCTCTTGATTAGAAGGGACCTTTCAGATCATCAAGTCTAACTGTCAATATAACCTCCCAAAACCACCACTAAACCATATCCTTAAGCACTGCATCTACCATCTTCTAAATACCTCCAGGGATAGCAACTCCACCACCTCCCTGGGAAGACCATTCCAATGCCTAACAACTATTTCTGTGAATAATTTATTCCTAACATACAATTTAAATGTACCCTGACCCTACTCAGTCCTACAACGAATTTTCTGAGTCCCCAGGTAGCTGGTGTTTGCACATCCTTGAGGCTGGGAAGCTCCTGTTTATCAGCTAAAGACTCATCAGGAGCTTTTTGGATGACTTTCTCAAATGTCAATACCTAAATGTTACGTAATTCCCTTTAAGGCATCGAAGAAGACAAGCAGAGTTTCATGGTTTCAGGCTTGTCCTTTCTCTAACATGCACCCCAGGTAATTTGCACACTGCAAGGCAGTCGATTCAAAGCAAGTTCTGCATAATTAAGTCCCTCCATCTTGTTATCATGTGCACTGATGCCTGCTGAAGCTACCCACAGCTGGGGTTGATGCTATCTGGAAAGGGCCAGGTAGTCATAGCTGCTCTTTACATGGCCTGAGCCTCCTGTGCCAGCCCATGGGAATGTCGTTGTGTCATTAGTCTCTCACTGAGACTAAGGCTCTTTGCACCATAGGTGATGAAGAAGAAGGTAGACACCAGTCAGTAATGGCTTTGACAGTGTAGAAAATCTGGAGGTAAGAGCGGTGATGTCTGAAATCCTTAAGTCCTGGTTTATAGAATTGATTTGATTTGTAACTGCTTAGTACAGCATTTCACATGTAGAGGTACTATTCTTCAAAACCTGATGGAAGGAAGTTCTTCAAGGCAGGGAGTGGTTCATGTCCTCCTAAAGGAGGGCTATGATACACTAGGGGCTTAGTTAGGACATAGGATTACCTTTATGCATATTTTCAGCCTGCCTTCCCCAGAATAACAAATATTTTTGCCATTGCGGCTACTCTGAGTAGAATCTGAGTCCCATAAAACCTCTAGGTCCCTTCCAACTCCTAAAATACTGATTCTGTTTGATCTAACAGGAAAACTATTGCAGGATTAAAAGTCTAAGGTGGCTGTGATTGATATGGTTTAACAATAACTATGTCTTGTTAGGCTTCTTGTGTGGCACTATCCCTGTGATTAACAGGCAAGGACTTTCTAATTCTCCTCAGTGCTGCTCAGAGGGTACCAATACACTTGAACCTTCTGTAAAATATCACTGAAGGATCAAGAACAGGGCTGCCAGGGCCAGCTCTGTTATCCCACCTCAGTGCTGAAGCCTGAATTCAGGTGCAATGCCCCAGCATTGATGCAATACCCAGTGTTGAGGCCATAGGACAACCCTTCAGAGGCTGACATTTCATAGGGATTCAGATATTATTCCTGCTGGAATGATGCACTGGTAACTCGAGCTTTCATCTGTCTCCTAACACAAAGTCCCATAGGTGTGAATACCTGATCTATGTGCCTTCATGTAATGGTATAGCTGTAGGATAACATTTCCTACCTGACAGCTTACATGGGATTATCCCTTTGAAATATGTCCTCCTCCCCCCACCACAGTGGAGCTCATGATGTTGAGGAACAAGTGAGTGGAGTGGCAGGAATAATAACAGACTTTTTTTACTCTACTTGGTATGAAGGTCAGCTTAATACCTCCAACTCTGTGTCAGGATCCTGTTTTTTAAATCTGGTTTTCAAGCCTAGCATGTTTGTTTTGAGAATACTCCCGAGACATCAATTTATAAATGTGGATGAGCTCCCTGCAATCTTCTTTTTTTCAGATGTAGCTGTGGGTGCCACTGGCAAATGTTTTCCATGTTTGACAAATAATGTGTTTTCTGAAAGGTGTTTACTTCACGCCACCTCTATCATCATTTGATGTTAAAACCTGTGTCAGAGTGATTGCATAGAGGCAGTAATGAGATATGAAAGTGGATCCATGGTACGGTGTAAGATACACTCTTCTCACCACGTGGCAGAAGCAATTCTGTGGTACCTTGTGCTGAAGGATTCCTTGCAGTAATTCTCCAAACCAAAAAAGGGCACCTAAACTACATCTACTGCTATATTCTAGAAGTAGGTTCATTATGTCAGCACACTGACATCACCTTGAAAAACACATAATAGGTTTACCTAATCAGTATTACCACTGACAGTAGGTGTGGTAGTCTTCTGTATAACAACAAAACTAGGTCCCATACTTCTACATATATCTATATGAACACTTGCATGTGTATATATATACCCACACCTACCCTATGTGCACATGCAGAGCAGTGTCCCTGGATCTTCTAGTGAGAGGTGGAGGTCATACAGAGGAGAAAGAACTCAGGAGAGTAGAGAGCACAGCAAACCCATATCAAGACCTAATGGAAAACTAATTTCTGTTCTGGTTTAAGATGCACAAGATTAAAATGTGATAAAAATTAATTTCATTACAGCTATTTTATGTACTCGTGTTATATCCAATTGTGTGAGAACTGTGTACCACTCTGGCACATGTGCGAATCATACATGGCCTAATACATACCAGACACTATATAAAGTGCTTTAATACACAATTTATTATTGCATTATGTGGAGTCATCAGCCTGTCCTATACTTCCCATAGCATATATTTGCTTCATACAGATTAAAGTATGTGTGATGATATAAAAAAAAAAAATTCCAAACAATTAAATATCAGCAAACCTGAGGGACTTGTTCATTCTTTAGGACTCACATGAGGATAATGACTCATCTCCTAGCATGATCTTCTCACATAGGACCCACAAAACTGCTGCTAGAGTACCATACGGAATCAGGGAATCACAGAATCAGGGAATCATGGAATCACAGAATCACTAGGTTGGAAAAGACCATTGAGATCATCAAGTCCAAGCGTACTGGTCATCTCCTAACGCATATCCCTAAGTACTTCATCTATCCATCTTTTAAATACATCCAAGGATGGTGACTCAACCACCTCCCTGGGCAGCCTGTTCCACATCCCGACAACTCTTTTGGTGAAGAATTTCTTCCCAACATCTATTCTGAACATGCCCTGGTGCAGTTTAAGGCCATTCCTCCTTGTCATATTACCTATCACTTGGCTGAAGAGACCATCACTCACCTCTCTACAACCTCCTGTCAGGTCATTCTAGGCAGCAATAAGGTCTCCTCTCAGCTTCCTCTTCTCCAGACTAAACACTCACAGCTCCCTCAGCTGTTCTTCAGAAGGTTTGTTCTCCAGACGCTTCCCTAGCCTGGTTGCCTTCCTCTGGACTCCAGGACCTTGATGTCCTTTTCATAATGAGGGGCCCGGAACTGAACGCAGCATTCGAGGTGCAGCCTCACCAGTACTGGTGAGTAGAGTACAGGGGCACAATCCCCTCCCCAGACCCGCTGACCGTGCCGTTTCTGATACAAGCCAGGATGCTATTGGTCTTCTTGGCCACCTGGGCACGCTGCTAGCCCATATACAGTCAGCAGTCAACCAACACCGCCAGGTCCTTCTCCACCTGACAGTTGTCCAGCCACTCTTCGCCAAACCTGTAGCACTGCATGGGGTTGTTATGTCCCAGGGGCAGGACTCTGCCCTTGGCCTTGTTGAACCTAATCCCGTTGGTCTCAGCCCATCGATCCAGCCTGTTTAGGTCTCTTTGAAGAGTCTCTCTACCCTCAACCATATCGACACATCCTCCCAGCCTAGTGTCACCTGTGAATTTACTGAGGGAACACTCAATCCCTTCATCCAGGTCACTGATAAAGATGTTGAATGGAACTGCACCCAGGACTGAGCCCTGGGGGACACACACTTGTGACTGGCCTCCAAATGGATTTGGCTCCATTGACCGACACTCTTTGGGCCTGGCCATCCAGACATTTTTTTACCCAGCAGAGGGTATTGTCTGTCCAGGCCAGTGGTAGCCAGTTTCTCAAGCAGAATGCTGTGAGAAATGGTGTGGAAGGCTTTACTGGAGTCCAATAGACTACATCTGCAGCCTTTCCCTCATCCACTAAGCAGATCACCTTGTTATAGAAAGTGATCAGGTTAGTCTGTCAGGATCTGCCTTTTGTAAACCCACCCAGTTGTTGACACAAGCTTGGCTACAACCAGGGTTAAAACAAGTGAAGCCAATTGTGTGAAAGAAAAGCAATAACCAACTTGACATTTTAAGGACATAATTATAGTTTATCAACAGGCAGTTTTTAGAAACACAGAAAGCTGTAACTGAAGTGCTTGGTGGAATGAAGCAGGCACAATCATGGACTAATTCTGTATTTTAAATACATTATATATAGATTAGGGAGCTAATAAAATGGGGTTTCCTAGAGGTAATACTATTTATTGGAAACTTGAGACTGTTACACTCCAGAAGGGGCAGCTCTAAGTTTTTGACTAGCCAAAATGAATAATGAAAGCTATAGAAATTGTACTAATGAGCACTCCTCTATAAAGGGAACTTATGCATTTATTTCCTGGGCAGAAAGTCAATTAGCCATATAAGGACTTTTTAAAACAACTGAAGCTGTTGTTGAAACACATTAACTGAGTGAAGAAGGTGGCAAAATTGAAGATGATACTAAAAGATACCAAAGCTGACTGCAATTAATTTCATAAAGGATTTTTAATATGAAATTTGGGAAGTGCATTTTGAGTTCTGTGTTCTCATCATGTAAGATCACTGGAAAACTTTAATTGGATCCCCATGATATGCACTAACCAAATACCAAGCAGAAAGAAACTCCAAGGCTATACTTAGAAGCCTAATGAAAAATGAGATAGCTTTTTAATGACAAGATGTAATTAATATGCACATAGCTCAAATTTGTTATAAAAGCCTTATGATTTTGGCAACTCATTATGTATGCATAAACCCCAGACTTCCAAAGAAAAACACGCTCACAAAGAATATATGTATTCTGAGAGGAATAAGTTGTTCAAGTGGTAAAAAGCCCTTAAAATTGCACTTTCCTTGTTAACTAATTCAGCAAGGTATTTTGTCTTGCTCACTTCAGCATCAGCCTAAAGCTAGTAAATTCTTGATTCATGTTGGTCTTGGCCACCTCCTCAATTACCATTGTTATGTAGTAGTTTAACAATAACTCCCCAAAATGGGGCAGCAAGTGCAAATTCCAAACCCAAGGTTGTCAGTGGTCTCATTCATATACTAGTTTTGAAATATCCAAATTACGTTTAAGATGTATCAGTATTTCCAGATGCGTTTGAAGATTCAAATGCGGGAAAATTCTTCTAAAAATCTGGTGAGATGCCTTTCTTCTGAAAACAGAATAATCTATGAAACATAACTGCTCCTCTCCAAGTTTTTTCTCTTTTCTGTCAGACCTATATGCTCAGATGCTTATTTTCAGATATTCCGTTTTGTCTATCAAGCTTTCCAAGTGTACAGTCCTACTGCAGTAAGCACCTGCATCAAAGCCAGCAATTGTAAGTGCAATTTTGTGTTAAAACAGGCAAATCAGGGTCATACTACAGCTCTTCATTCACATAGAAGCAAGCCCTGGAAAACCGCCTTTGTATGACCACTGATGAAAAATGATCAGAGTTGCCTGTAAAGAGGAAAATGCAAGCACTCAGAGGAAAAAAATATATCTAAAAATAGTTAAATGTTAAAGATTCCTGTGAGAATTAAATATGTGAGAGTTAAATTTGTGATTGTGGACTTTTGCCAGAAGCACTGAGGAGAACTGCTTTACGATGAGTACAAAACAGCTGTATCCTGCGTGACAAAGTTACCCTTGTAACTCTAGTTTATTACTGTTTTGGGAACAGTTGGATGAGTCAGCAAATAAAAATAAAAAAGCAATAAAGCACTTGCATGGCACGTGCACAAATGAACATCTCCATCCCCAAGTCTTCACTTTTTGTCTCTTGGATGGCCTTTAAAACTGAACAAGGGATTCACTTTCTCAAGTAGCATCTTTTTTTACTGCCAGTAAAACAAGACTGGTAGCAAAAGAAAACTTCAGAATAGACCACATGAGGCCATTGGTGGTTCATGCTTTGAGATATGAATTCTTTTATTAGAGCTTTACCTTCTGTGATGTTTCAAGACTTGCTGCAGGTTCTTAAAATGATTTGGAATTGTCATATTCAGAACTGTCAGCAGTTTGAAAACTTAAAACAGGACACGTCTCCAGAAATCCAGTTGTTCCCTTTGATCCTAGATTAAAGGGTCTGATAGAAATTTGAGAGCTATGTAGTTTCTTACACAGTTCCAATTAATATGACACTTCAGCTTTATTCTGTGAATGTACAATAATGTAGAAAACTCTTTGGAAGTCCCTCACCAGCCATATACTATTTAAAAATACATGTATTGGTATTATAATCAACATCCTCAACCACATTCAACACTTCATTTATACCCTTAGGCTTAGCAATTCACAGAGCTTTAGCATCACAGATTCTCACAAAAAAAAAATCCCAAAATGCATGCATGGCTTGATTTAAGAAAGATACTTTACTTGTGTTTCATACACAAAAAAACCCTGATAACCAACAGTGGCTTTAAAAATTAACACTACTCCACTTTTTCACAAGTGTACAAAAAAAGAAATAATGAATTTACATTCAACGGTAAAGCTTAAAGTTCACTCTAATAATAGTTGCAATGACATTCACATACACAAGCACAGAATAAGTATTTCAGGATTCTTATAAGAGCATACAGCATACATACAGTACTTGAATTTTACATAATGAGTGTTATTAGGGACAGAAATTCATAATCCCATAGAAAAGTAAAATTAAAATCAGAAAAGGTTATGTGGGAGGTAACACCAAGGTACTGCACAGAGCTAGCAGGTTAGTAAATTCATTTGTGTGAGGAGTTTGCTTCTGCTTCTTCATATCTGGACAGTTTCTTTGCAAAGGTGTATTCAAAGTGCAGATTAATGCAATTTTTTTAAAAAAGAAAAAGATAAGATATTCTTGTATTTATTAATACATGCAAGAGGCAGCCCCCAAGTCACCCGACAGAATAAAGCTGTTATTGGCAAGTGGCCGATATAATACAGATGTTTCAGGCAATTTTTTTTTTTTTCTAAAGCACTTTAGTAGCAGCAATTGTAATTTATAATGGCTCTAGATTGGCTTCTGTTTGGGTTAAAGGGCATCATATTTCTTTAACATTTACAGCTATATTTCTTTATAAATAAATATCTCAAATAACAAATAGCATAGTTAACATTTCTTTTTTTCTCTCTTTTGCATAAGTGTCATGGAAAAACTCTGACTTTTTCAGAGATATAATGTGCAAAATAATGTTAGAGTGGAAATAGAGACACAGATCATCACAGTCAGTTACATTCCTGGAATGTCAGCCCAGCCCTTCTTACACTCTGAGGGCTAGCCTTGCCAGGGTAATGCAGGGCTTTAAAGGACAATTTTCCCAATGGATTGCTTGGTAAGAGATAAAATTTATGGTATCTTAAAAGAGCTGTAAATGTATTTGCAGGAGTGTGTACAATATGTCATGTATAGGGCTTAATATTCCCACACAGTGACTTCTCAAGATTTGAAAAGTCTGGTCATCTCCTTTCAGACATTTCCTCCCCAGCCTGAACATCTTTGAACATTTGTGTTCATTAGGTGTTTCCTCTGTCGCATATTTACCAGCTCTTCTTGCATTTTCTAATCTGATCTCATATCACCTAGCTGACATCTGCACACAAATATTTCCAATTGGATAGAGGGTGCACAACATTAAAACTTTTAAACCTGTCCTGTAAGTGTCATCAAGACAGGAGCACAGGAACCACAGTGCAGAGTCCAACCTCTCACTGGCTGTACTGTGAAGATTCTCCTTTTCGGCGTAGGAGAAAGGAAACTTGTGTCTGCTTTTTAGATTCTGAAAACAAGCCAGAGTGGAGAAAAAGAGTTAACACCAGACTTAATAAAGCTTTTAAGACAAAACCTGTTAAGCAATCTAGACAGACACTGTGAATTTCCTGCTGATTTTCCCAAGTCTGTACATACAGGAAATTTGTTAATAGTAGGAAGAAGTTGGGAGTTGCTACATAGGAGAAATCTGCCATTATTACAAAAAACTGGCTAAGTGGGTTCTTTTAGTATAAACCCTTCACTGGTCACTGTTCTCAGTGGTGCTGTTGCCCTTTTCTTTTTTCTCCTGAGTCTTGTTTCCCTTCTTCTTTTTCTTCTTTTTCTGGTCTCTTCCTTCTTGCCAAAGGTTATGAAGTCACTTTTGTCAATTTGGCTGTTTGGTGGCTCCTGCCGGATGGAGATGATTGCAGGAGATCCTGGGATAATGAATTTGTCTGGCAACTCACCAGGACCACCTTGTTTGGGATTGCCGGGTCCGAATTTAAAGGTCCAGCTGTTGCTGTTCACACCAGCTCCTACTGGGGGGGACACCTCTCCCGCCTCAGGTTCTGAAAAAGTCAAAACATCGAGAAAAGCTTAAAGCATAATTAAACACAAGAGCTCACTATCAGCTCCCTGTTTGAAAGCTACAGCTTCAGCCTGACTCTTGACTGCTGCACATCTAGGTGTTACTGACTGGTTCTTGTCTAGGCTGCCCAATGCTGCACCGATACATTCCACATCCTGCTGGGGCTAGCAAGCTCCAGATCCAAGATTGTGTTGAAATACAGTTCTCTATTTTTCTTTGAATTTGAAATGCACAGAATAAGAGATCACTGTGGTGCAGCTCAGTGTAGTGGTTTATAGCATGAAGCATAAGGATGTGTATTGCATGGCACAAGGACATCAAGACTTTTGGGACAGGGTCCCAGAAGTGTCCAGGGCAGCAGTCATCCTTGGCAGTATGCACATCCACATTTTGGCAAACCTGTCAGCTGTGTCCAGGATTTCTCACAATGGGAATGAGTTGGGGCAGTCCAGAGAGGAACCTGAGAGTTAACTAGCGTGTATGTATGTATGTATGCATGTATATAAGCAATGTGGCTGAGAAGCAGACATGGCCCTAGAGCAAAAGCAGGAGTGAACTGAATTGCCTGGGTAGAGGTACTGCAAGACTCCTTCAACCAGGGTGCAGAATCTGGTCTCAGAAATATTCATGGTCTTCTTCAAGAATATGGCAGATTTCTATGCCATCACTTCAGCTTTGTAATGTTTTGGTTTTGGTTTTTTTGTTGCTTTTTTTTTTTTTTTGTAACAGCAATGTCCTAGCAAGGTCTTTCATTCTAAACACATAAATAAGATCAAACTTTTATTTCTGCTTTATAAAGTATTCTGCTCAGGTACATTTCATACCATTTCTGTTTCTTTGAGATGATAAGTTACAAAGGTGAATGTTTTATGCCTTGGCCTCTTCCCAAATTATTAATCAATTGTATTTCTCTGGAAATACAAAAATGTGAGCTTTCATACTGTACCTAATAAATTAAGGCCTATTTGCAAATAAAAGCTTTTTCCTTCCCAACATACCCATGCAACATCCATTCCAAACAACGCTGGCCCAGACTCAATGCTCTATTCCTATTCCTGGCACGAATAAACCAGCTGAAGGTGACCCCAAAACATTTCTGAACCATCCCTGCCCTTTCTGGGCAGAGCCCTGTAGCAGTGAATAGTTTCAGGGCTGTTTGTGAAATGCACAGGGTTACCATACTGTATGGATCACAGTGCCACTACAGCACACCTGTATTAACATGGTGTGTGGTTGTGCCATTTTGATATGACCATATTAGGATAAAGACAGGACATGAGATGATGACAGTGACTTTAGGTTATCCATCTTAGCATACAAATACAGCAACGTGCAAGACCAGAGGGTATCCATAAGGCACAGGATCTCTTTGTCCTTGCATGAAAAATCTTGCCAGTCTAACGGGGTGCACATCCACGTCTGCATTCTTGAAATCTAATTCAGAACAGGATACTGATGCTTTAATCGGGTCCTACCTAGACAAATCCACTCGCTAGATGAAATCAGGAACATTTATCACAAAGCTATCTGACATAATGTATCTCAGTACAACAAAACCATCATACCAACTTTGGAATCAGGATTCTGTCAAGCTCAAGACTAAGGGAGGTTACTCGCCTTTCTGTGTGCTTTTTTCACAGCCCCCAAATATGTTTGTTGTCTGCAAAACCAAAGCATCTTAATACTCCTTAATACATGCTAAGCCAGAAGAAACTAATTATGTGTGCTGAGTGAAGAGTTCACATACAAAAAGCCAGAGACAGGCAGATCTTAATGAGTTAATAACCATCATTTCCTATGAGTGGGGCTTCAGGACGTCCTCAGGAAATTTCCTTTCTGCTGATTTACCCAATAATGTGCTGTGTTTATCTACATTGGCAGGCTGGAAAGTCACAGTTTCCAGCTGTATTATCATTGTTGTATGTTTAGGCATTTCAAATCAAGGATAAATGTCACTTACCACCTAGTTTGGAAGCTTCCTTGAACATCTTTTCTGTTTCTTATTAGCAGGAATTTAACAACAAAACTGCACTTATATGGTATTTTACATTTAACTGGATTAGTTGTGCATCCCTTCAAATTCTTTCTGGGTCTTATTGAATGCTTTAATGTTGTTTATTAAACTTAGATAAGAAAATCCACCAGCTATATTTATACCACTTAGTTTAAAACATTACTTTTTTTTTTACAGCTACATAGGGGTGCTTGGCAGAGTTCCTACAATAAAAAGCACAGAGTCTGGCTATTTCCTGGTCTAACTCAAAGGATTACTTTGGAGATTACCCTTTTGCTTTGCTCTCAAGGGATACAGCTGCCTTCATGTTCAATGAATAAATGATTTATTTTTAAATGCATGAACCCAAAATCTAGGCTGCACCTGCAGCTCCTGATGTTTCTTTGCCTGTGTGTCTGCTTACTAAAATGGGAGATGAACTATTCACCCCTTTAATTTCCTCCTGCACTCACCAAAATACAAGTGTCTCAGTAGACTTTAAATGGACCCTAAAGCAACAGAGACTCTGCAGCTGAGTAGATCATATATTTAGCTGGGAGGAAAGGACTTCAAATTGACTTGAAAATACTTCTTTCTATTCAGTGACTGTTGTTTGACATGCCCAGGCAGATCTACATACAATCCCCTATTCCTGCCCCATGGAAGGGATTCACCTATAAGAATACCTGAAGTGGTAGGGCATGGTGTCCCGCTATCTTTTCCTCTTCCAGAGTCATATGCTCTAGCCCTCTACATCTCACAGGACTTGACAAAACACACAAATCTCCATGAATAGTTCAACAAGTCCTAATTGCTTTGAAGGCATTTGATTTCATACCTACTGTCAGACAGAAAGTGTCATATGGATGTGACAGGCTGAAAGAGCCCAGTAAGGGAGCAGGGTGCACGAGTTGTGTCACCTTGCTGATCACAAAGCTCTTCACTTGCTCAGTCCAGGCAGTCCTGATCTCTCTGTGCAGGGACCCCAGAAACCTACTACAAGGAGCAGGGACCTTTAAGCTTAGCTTGCAGTAGCTGTAGACACCTACATTTTTTTTTTCTTATATGTCATCCACAGAGTAAGGTATCCCCTTTTTAAAATCATAAAATCAGCCACCAACTTTTGGGTATCCAATCTACACTGTTTAATTTGAGGGTTTTTTTTGCTGCAGTCTGTAGAGACAGGCACTCTCAGAAAAGCAGCTCAACCAACCAAGCTTAAATGCCTGGTTTCAGATGCATTGAATTTTCTTTGGTCCTTTCTCTGCTGGAGCTGTATTAACTTTCCTTCTTTAATTACAGGTAAAGCCCAGCCAGCCAATTTAAACTAGACAGCTCTGGTTTGGGTAGTTAGTGCAAAAGGAGCTGAATTCAACCCTCAGAAGCAAGATAAACATCATCCTAGCTTGGGGAATGATGGATTAATGAATGTACTAGAGTATTAAAATAAAAAAGAAGTTTGAAAATTAATCTCTTTAACAGTGACAGCCAAAAAAATCCTATGCAACTATTTGCAAGGCAAGGCCATCTTCTCAGCCCCAATCCCTTAGTGGGATTTTTATTTAGGCAGGCATAGGTATCTGCATCAGAAAAACCTGAGAAAGTTCAGCCACTTGGTTAAGGCTGCACCATTTACACCCTTCAGAGGTCACACCTTAGTTATAATAGCAGTAACGCCAGTACAGTTTGGATCTTGAGTGATATTCTACCACAAAACTCCAAAGTCCAGGTCTGTCGCTGAGATTTACAGTGCTGCCTTTTCAAATGCAGCATTTGTGAATTCACTTGACTGAAAGGTTGGCTTTCATCAGCTTGTAAAACCTATTCAAGCTGATACATAAGTGGAACAAAGTTGAAAAGCTGAGTGATGGGTACAAACAGTCTGAAACTGAGATATCTTCTAAATCTGGGGCAAAATGCTTGTTTGCAGAACATGTCATCACCAGCCCACAGATCAATATTCTATCAGCTGTGGGCTAAGACTGCAGTTTCTAGCTCACTGATATTTTTCTCTCTTTCTGGGGGAATCACATGGGTTTTTTCCTGTCCCTGTATACCCCCACAGCTCCAATCTGGTGTTTACTAGGACCAGGTAGTGCTCACTTCCCATAAAACAAGCTGGTCATATATTCTGAGTGTCATGTACATCATCTCTACCTCCTATGCCACTGCTGCTTTCTTAAAGAACCTTTGTCAGAAGAAGTCTAACTCGTGTTAGAACAGATGTGCCCCCACTTAAGGGGGAGAAGATGAAAGCATTTTTGTGCAGCTCTGTCTCCCTGCAGAGACATTTTGGACTGTGTGACATGCTTAGCCAAGACAGCAGCTTTCTTCCACTCTGTTCCACCCCTCCGTGCTCACCACTTTGTCTTTAAAAATTTGGTGGCTCATGGGCCCAGGAGATCACTGAGATAAACCCTTTCAAACAATCATTATTATTAAGTGTAAAGGAAATATTTTTCAATATTTTTTTTCTAGATACCAGAGCATGTTGACTAAAGACACTGTGAGACCAGGAATACCCCAATATTAATCACAGAACCTTCTGTCCACAGGTCAAAGTAGCAAAACACATTAATTAAATCAATTTATTTAAAACTGAGGTCAGGCAATAAGCAGGAAGCAAATTGTGGAGAAAGCTAGTCATTAACCTGATTTCTCTCTTCCCTGCCTCCTCCACTGATGCTGTACTGACTGCAGCTTCTGCCTCTGGCAGGCTTAATGAATATTCACTGCTATAAAGAGCCTGACGTTCTGCACTGATTCCGAAACAGCACATCAAATGCAAACAGCATGCGCTGAAAAACCCTCTCTGTCATTTGGAGGATCTCTGCGGACATTCTGGCTTCACTGATCATCCCTAAGCCTTGTGGGGATTAAAATGCCCATTTAATCTTTTTTTTTTTTTTTTTTTTTCTAAACAAACATAACCCCAAAACAAACCATAACAAACAAAACAAAACAAGCAAATAAAAATCCATCATCAGCATGATAAAATGACAACTACTGAAATAGTCAGTAGACTGTTGTCAGAACAAAGTTGGACCATTTTAACTATCAGTTTGCTAAACAGTCCCAACTGTCTCTAAGGATTGTGCCCATTTAGAGGCTTAAGGTTAAAAACACCAAATAAAATTCTCACTCTCTGCCCCTCCATCAGTTTGACCTGTTCTGCGATAGTGATTCAGAGACAGGATGAAAGAACGAAATTAAAACTTCTGCCCACCAAGGAGCCTGTAGCTTTAATCCACTGCTTGGATTTAGTCAGTAACATTAATCGGGGTAATTATAGCACATATGTTGTGGTGAGATCCATACATCCACCCCCTGCTGCTCCAACAGCCAGATACAAAGCAGGGGGCAGGCACCGAGGTCACTTCAGCCCAGTCTCAGGTTTCCATCCAGGCTAACATCGAAATTTAATTTAAATAGATTATCTGTCTCATTATAAGAAACAATCTTACATGGCTGTGTATTAAAGTAATTGCTTCAGCTACCAAATAGCTCTGCCAGCATATTCTGAGATATGTGAAAGCAAAAATTGATTTGCCTGCTATCACAGCCTGCTGTGGCCAGAGCACAGCTCGCAGTTGCTGAAGATGTAAACAAAGACCAGTGCCGGCAGCCCCCAGGTCCTCTCACTTTTTTCACTAACAGGCTTTTTTTTCCCCCACTAAAACATCAACCCTCTCAGGTAACATCCTTTTGTGCCCAGTTCTGCTCCATCCAGTAGAATTTGTCTTGGAAAGGACTCAGTGCTTGCTCAGCACAAGCTTTAACCTTTTCCTCACCAAAGTGTGGATTAATCTGTTGCATCACCAAGACATCATGCACACACATCAAGGACGCTTCATATCATCTTTCCGGATCTATGAACTCATCTTTGTGGTGTATGCACAGGTTGTTAGGTCAAGACTACTCCTACAATAAGAGTTTTATTTGTCCATAATTGAAAACAGCAAAAAACCCCACCCAAACCCCAGGTGATTTTCATCATATGAATGTGCTGTAGTGTGTGCACCAGCCATTCAGCCTTGTTTTAATACACAAGTAAAGGAACAGGCAAGCAATAGCACAGGAAAACTGGACTTGGCATTTGCTTTTGGTGTCCTGCTGGTCACCAGGGAGGGAGAGGGGAGAGGTGGGGCAGGAAGTGGCTGGATATCAATGCTTCCCTCAAGGACACACAGCAGTGTGAGCATCCTTGCTGCCTCTCTCACCTCCACAACAGAAAACACTTTTCTTTGCCTTCACATCAAGCCATATTTTATGTAACCTTCTTAAATGCCCTAAACTGAACCAACTGTAGCAGCAAACATCTATCTAGCAAACATCAGCCTCTGCTGAGGGTTGATTTTAGCATTGCTAGGTGGCACAACTTTAAAGACAAATCTTTAAAACCTGGGATTTGTGGCTCAAATCTCCCCTTTGGATTTCACAGGCATGGAGCCTGCTTTCAGCTGGCTAGTGTTGTGTGTGGGTGCTGTCTCTGTTACAAAAAGACATGTAATACTGGAAAGAGAGCAAAAATCATTGCAGAAGACAAAGCTCCAAATGGCAGGAGGACTGAAACAGATCTGTACCTCCTGTATTACAGAAAGCCAATTCAGGTTACTGTGTCCTGTCAAATGTAAATAAAACAAAATTTAGTTTGTACATACAATTACTTTTATGTGAAAAACAACAAGCTCACAGAACATCACAAATCCTGCTGGGCAGGGGAAAAGGAGGAAGCATTTCCTGACTGCTGCTGCAGTCTGTAACGTTAGGCTGCAGATCGCTAACCCCACTCTTTGCTCTCAGCTAGATGAACTGTTGAACAGAGGCCAAGAGCACAGACTATTTATTCGGGCTATCTGGTCACTTCCTGCCACTGGTGGCCACTCTACTTCTATGGGGTGATAGGATTTCACAGGATAAGCAACTTGAACTCATATTTACAGTCTCAGCACCGTCTTGTGAGCTGGTTGTGACTGGTTCCCCAAAGAAGTCAATTTCAGGTTGGGGATTTCAGGCTGATGGGAAAATCTCTCCACATTGAATCTCCTGGACAGGACTAGCTTGTTTTTAGCACAAGTCTTATGAGGAGCAGCTGAAGGAACTGGGATTGTTGAGCCTGGAGGAGGCTGAGAGGAAACCTGATTGCTCTCTACAACTACCTGAAAGGAGAGTTTAGTGAGGTGGGGGTTGGTCTCTTCTCCTAAGTAACTAGCAACAGGACAAGAAGAAATGGTTTCAAGTCATGTCAGGGGAGGTTTAGATTGGTTATTAGAAAACATTTCTTCACTGAAAGAGTGATGGGGCATTCCGTGACTAGATCAGGCTGCCCTGAGAGGCAGGGGAGTCACCATCCTGGAGGTGTTAAAAAACATGCAGACATGGCACTTCAGGACATGATTTAGTTGACATGGTGGTATGGGACAGATGGTTGGACTTGATTATCTTAGAGGTCTTTTCTAACCTTAAAGATACTATTATATCATATGTGTTCTCCTTGGAAAGTGAGCACTCGTAAGAGAATTCAGTTGAATTCAGTCCCTTCTGCTTAGCCTCAACAAAGTACTAGCCTCTACAACTACAAAAACCTGCAAGTAAATGCACAGCCCACATTACTGCTGGTGCATGAAGAGGAAAGAGCCAGCATGGTTGCCAGAGCCCAGTGTTGGCAGACAAGAGAGAATCCCCACTTTTTAACTAAGCACAATTAATAGAAAGATTGTAACTATGGAAACTTGAAGCTTCAATTTTCGTCTTTCGAAGCAGAATCTAATTTTAACCAACTGGATGCTTGAAGTAGTAGTGAAAGAAAAGGGACACATTTATTTCAGTGCTTTTAGAGGCATCTATTTCAAATGTGGATGAATGTGTGAGCTTCACTACTTAGGATGGCATAGTAATGGATCATGGAGACCTAAGAAACTGTCTTAAAAGAGAACTTTCTTCTTCTTCATCATCTTCATTTAGCTCACAGGCTTTAACCATTCTTCCCATATACACTTTCATATATACTCTCACATACAGCAGCCCAAATCATTGTAAGACTGCAGTGTGAAGCTCTATGCTTGGATCTTCCTCTCAAAAAACCACACAATGCTTCAGAGTGTGGAAATTGCAGTGCCTTGTTTCTGGAAGGCTGAAGGTGGCTCTGTGCTCTGAACCCCAGAGCTGGAACTTGTTCCCTGGCTCTGATCACAAATAAAGGGATAATCTTACTAGAGTTTTATGGGTGAAAGTTGACACTGTCAACTTCTCTGTCTGGACCATAAGGGGAATAAAAATACTATTGCTGGATAGTTTGGTTTGGTTCCGTTATCCTCAAAGGATTGCCTCATTTTAAAAGTACACTACACCATACAGGTATATAAAATTAATTTAGACCTGCATAATCCCTTATCTGACCTACTCTGAGATTATTGCTGAACCTCTGCAAAACTGCTCCTCTGAATGCCAGTTAACTAAATACTAATAAACATCTATTTTGTTTCTCACCCATATGGCAGTTTGCGGACTACCTGCCCTAAAAGAGTTAGGTTGCTTTGACACATTCCATGGGAAGGGACCGAAGTAAAACCGAAGATGACAGAGGCCTCAAAACAGACTTTTGCAGTCCTTTCCAGAACATGTATGTCACATCAGCTTCCTATCATCTCCTGTTAGGATCATATCCCATTTTTATTCCTTTTTACTGATAAAGAATGAATGGAGCTCATACTATTTCACATCAGTCTAAAAGGAATCTTAATTAAATGTGATGAGTAGCTACTAATACAGTGTGATAAGCCCCCTGGATAAGGACTCTAAGCAATTTCTCTGTTTTTCAGAGAAAAATTTTCCAAGGAGAAAAATGGAGGTGACCTTATTAAGACTCCCCACATGCCTTCTCCTGCTGCAGAAACTGCTTTGCTCTTTCAAGTGGTTGTGAGGTCCATGTTTGGAGGACTTTTTCTTAGGTTGTAGGTAAATCCAGATATTATGATCATTTAGAGTCATAGAAATCACAGAAATCACAGAAATCACAGAATATTAGGAGCAGGAAGAGACCTCGAAAGATCACCAAGTCCAACCCCCCCGCCTGAGCAGGATCATCTAGANGGGCAACCTGTTCCAGTGATCTGTCACTCCACAGTGAAAAAGTTCCTCCTTATATTAAGATGGACCTTTCTATGTTCCAGTTTGGAACCATTTCCCCTTGTTCTATCACTGGCCATCACTGAGAAGAGCCTGGATTCATCCTCCTGACACTCACCCTTTATATATTTATAAATGTTAATGAGGGAGCTGGGTTTTAACCTTTTAAAGTAGATTATTTTGGTACTGATGAGATGAACCAGACAGACTGCCCTGACCTACCACACCACAACTCCAAGCTGATTGTCCCTCCCTGCAATTAAAGGGTTCTCTCTTAATAGAGAAAGCAGTATCTGCTTGAACCATATGATGAAAAGTTTGCATTTGTATTTCAACAGATGTGTATCAGTGTAGTTCTGCTGACTTTAATAGATCTTCATGCAGTTCTGCTCTGACTGGTTGTTGAAAGCCAATTTAAATATGTTTATGAACCTCCTAACTTGGTCAGTGCTTTATTCTACATGGTCTCAAGGACTGAAATCACAAACTGATAGGTGACTCTGTAAAGGCCATGCAATGCTGAAATAAGGTGGGATACAACTACAGAATATTATACAGTTATCTAAGTAAAAATTGACAGTTGTTTGAAATGGATGGCACTGCATTGCAACAGCTATTTTAAAAAAATTGCAGATGTCTTTTGTGTCCAGTGTCTAGGACTACACTTCCCTAAATATTCATCAGATGGTAAGTATTATGTCTTGGACACTTAACACTTATCCAAAAAGTGGGTAGCACCTCTGTTAATTTTTTATCACTGTAGAGTCCTCATAATTCCAGTTTAAGAGTTAGTATATGACCTACTTTATATATCAATTACTTTCATTGTAATTTTACAGCCCCAGTCATGCTTTGAGCCAAGCATTGTTCCTTTGGTGGAACAACTGGAGAAGCAGCTCAAGTTTGTCCTGCCACATAAAAAATGCTTTATTGAGGAACTGCTCATTTGATATCAAACTCTCTTTCAAGAAAAACATTGCTCAAATTGTTGAAGTAACAGATCAGAAATGTATTCGAATACTCTGCCTGCCATTTCACTTCACTGGTGGATGACAGGTTAGCCATGAGCCAGCAGTGTGCCCTGGTGGCCACGGCCAGTGGGATCCTGGGGAGCATTAAGAGGAGTGTAGCCAGCAGGCCACAGGAGGTGATCCTCCCCCTCTACTCTGCCCTGGTCAGGCCTCACCTGGAGTTCTGTGTCCAGTTCTGGGCTCCCCAGTACAAAATGGACAGGGATCTCCTGGAGAGAGTCCAGTGGAGGCCACAAGGATGATTAAGGGCCTGAAGCATCTCTCCTATGAGGAAAGGCTGAGTGAGCTGGGGCTGTTCAGCCTGGAGAAGACTGAGAGGGGATCTCATCAATGTTTGCAAATATCTGAAATGTGGGAGACAAAGGGAGGTGTCCAACCTCTTTTCAGTGGCCTGTGGGGACATGATAAGGGGCAGTGGTCACAAGTTGGACCACAGGAGGTTCTGCACTAATGTGCAAAAGAACTTCTTCACGGTGAGAGTTCACTTCTTCACTGTCTTCAGGGAGGCAGAGCACTGGAACAGGCTGCTCAAGGTGGTTGTGGAGTCTCCTTCTCTGGAGATATTCAAGTCCCGTCTGGACGCTGACCTGTGCAACCTGCTCTAGAGAAGCTGCTTTGGCGGGGGGTTGGACTCGATGATCTCTGGAGGTCCCTTCCAACCCCTACAATTCTGTGATTCTATGAAGGAAATATTAAAAATGGAAGAAGGGCTGGCTTGAAAGGAACAGGAAGATCAAATCTCAGAAATGAATTATTACACATAAAGCGTAATGGATGTAAAAGGGTTGTCTGAGAGCAAACTAAGGAAAATTAACTTAATTTCTACATTATTGCCTAATGGAGGCTGACTTAAGAAAAAATCCTACCCTGATTAGATTCAGAAAATTCATATTTCTTTATATCTGTGATTCCTTTAAAAGGCAGGGAGACAATAAAGGATAGACTGTATCTGGAGTAAGAGCATAGTTATTTTCCTTCCAGAAACTGTGTCTTATGCTCAGGTAACTAGGACAAGCTGTCAAAGATCAGACATTTAAAAGATTTTACCGGTTAAAAAGGCTAAAAGGTGTTGTTATTGCTTCTTGAATCCTTCACTGTCAAAGGAATTTTAAATCATCATCTGGTGCAATATACATGTAGAATATTAGAAAGGTGTTTTAACACTGATTTAAACTTTAAACTTTTGGTTTTGTATTGTAATTGTATATATGTACATGTTAATATATAATTAGGTTCCTTGGTTGTGGGATTTTTTTTAATTTCTGTGATTGTTGAAGAGGTATCTGGCTTCTTAATTTATTATGTGTATTCTCTATGTATAAGTGCACTCAGAACTATGCAAAGTGCAACTCCTGACAGCAACAGGGGCTGATATGGAGTGTCAGCCACATGTTCATCAAGCCATAATGTGGACACTTCTCTGAATAGCAGAAAGGAAACCAGTGCATCCATATATTCTTTGCAAAACATGGCCTGTCAATGCACACAGTCATTCTGGCATCTAGGTGGACACACATAGTGTAAAGACAATACTTCTTTCAGAAACTCCAGGCTAAATCAGATTGAACACTTTAATCATAGAATCTGATTGATTTGAGTTGGAAATGTGAGGTGAGACCAGATTATTTTCAACTCCATATTCAACCAGGGTCTCCTGAACTTGTGCTTTCAAGGATGGGCCAAGCCCTCTCCCACCTCAAACTATAACCCATTTCAAATTCTACTCCCCCAACATCTTCCTTCAGTCACACTGCTACCAGGTCAGGTCATGGAGGAATGGGATTGTTACATTATCAACACTGTATATGCAATAGAATCTTAATGGGTATTGTTTCCCAGTCCATTTGAACCCATGGACATCACTAAAATTAACAAGTCCTGCTGTGTGGTGCTGCTCATATATGTTGCATCATATGATGATAAATGCATTTTCCTGCTGTACCAGGTAATGCTGTTTTCCCACTCAGGGATGACCTGTATGAGGTAAACTAACTCTTCATACCTCTCAGCATTTTGTGTATGAGTTGGGAAAAGCAGCAATTCTTCATTGCAAAGATGTCAGATGAGGATGTGTTAGCAGGGAAGCACAAAGGCAAGAGTGTTATCCCCCTTCATAAAAGGGATTTCAGTCAGTTATTTCCATATATTCCCTCACCGGAAAAACAAAACAAAACAAAAACAAAACCAACAACAGAACCCCCAACTTCTTCAACAAAAAGCCTGGAATCACAAAATGATGGGGGTTGGAAGGGACCTCTGGAGATCTAGTCCAATTACCCTGCCAAAGCAGACTGCACAGAACAGCATCCAGGAAGGTTTGAATGTCTCCAGAGATGGAGACTCCATAACCTCTCTGGGCAGCCTGTTCCAGCGCTCTGACATCCTCATAGTAAAGAAATTCATCCTCATATTTAAGAGGAATTTCCTATATTCCAGTTTGCGCCCACTGCCTCTTGTTCTGTCACACTGAACAAAGACTGACCCTATCCTCCTGAACCCCACACCTCAAGTATTTCTAAGCATTGATAAGGTCCCCATGCAGTCTTCTCTAGCTTAAAAAGTCCCAAGTCCCTCAGCCTCTCTTCCTAAGAGAGATGCTCTAGTCCCCTCATCACCTTTGTAGCCATTTTTATACACTCTGCAGTAGCTCCCTGTCCTTCTTTACCTAGGGAGCCCAACACCACAAACAGTATTCCAGATGAGGCCTCACCAGGGCAGAGCAGAGGGGCAGGAGAACCACCCTTGACCTGCTGGCCACACTTTTCTTGATAAAACTGGCTTTCTTGGCTTTGATGGCACATTGCTGGTCACGGTTAACCTGTACATCAGGACCCCCACGTCTTTTTCCACAGGGCTGCTTCCCAGCAGATGACCCCTAACCTGTATTGATGCCAGGGATTATGCCTCCATATGTGCAGGACCCCACACTTGCCCTTGTTGAATTTTTAAGATTACTCTGGATGGCAACAGAGCCTTCCAGTGTGTCAGCCACTCTCCCAGTTTTGTATCACCAGCAAACTTGCTGAGGGTACACTCTATCCCTTCATCTAAGTCACTGATGAATATATTGAATATACTGGACAGCAAGAGAAGCCATTTATTAACTTTGATATGCCTTGTCCCACTAAGCACTAGGTGTAAATGGCTGCAATCTTTCCATTGCTTCTTTTTCTCCCTATGATCCACGACTGCAGTACTGCACTTAAATGTATTCACCAGACTTGAAGAGGAAATGGCCAGAAGAAGCACAGTTTGTGACAACAAGGAGAAAAAAAGCTCTATTTATATCTCATCCTGCTGACACATGAAATAGCACACACTTCATTCAAGCATGCACACAGCTGCTCAGTGACTGGAATTTCTGCAGTGGTTTAAGAGACTGGAAGTGCAGTCAAAGCACATATAGGTTGTGCTGAGGAGAACAGGCAGCAGAAGGACGATTTAAAACGCTGTGCTTGATTCAAGTTCATTCTACTCACCAGAGAGGCACAGGATACCAGATTTTATATTCAATAATGTGTGCACATTTTTACTGAAACCAGTACTAATACTTAATGCATCTTCCTGTAAAACAGTATAATCATGCATGCAGATCAATGAGCAGCTATCAACAATTTTTGCATTAGCAATTATCCAATTAACACATCTAGCGAAAAAACTCAGCGAATGGGCAAAGAGGTTTGTATCTCTGTGGATGAGCAAATCTGCCAGTCGCTTAGAGCTGATGTGTCAGTTTTCAGGAGGGGGCAAATATTTAGGCATAATAGCAAATGCTGACATGAACCATCTTGCCTATAGTACTATAGTATCTGAGAGAAGAAAACATCAGAAATTAATTATGATGACCTTAGTCTTTTTTTTTTTTTCCAGAGAACAGGCCTTTCCCTTTGGCACATCAATATTTTTGAGAGATACAGGCACAATCTAAAAAAAAAAAAAAAAAGTAAGGGGAGGATCTAACAGTTCACAAACAAAAAAAGTTTATAAATACTGGAAATAATATGTTAATTGCTTATCCATTCTCTTTAAAGCCTCAGCCATTCACCAAATCACATTGAATGGTGCCAAGTAGCTGAGATAAATTCACTGATCGAAGGCCACACTAGGACTCTGAGTCATCTGGACAATTACAATTACAATTTTATCCAAACCCACCCTTTCTTAAGACAAACCCTCACTATTCCCCCTCCCCCCCCCTCCCCCCCCCCCCACCCCCCCCCCCCCCCCCCANACTCCCCCAGCTCCAAACAAATTAGAATCAGTTCTTACTCCTCACAAATATCTTTCCCACTCCTGCTCAAAGCTTTGATTTAGTGCTTGTCTTCAGAAGCCAAAGTGAATCACCTGTTTCCTTCCTCCTAATCCTCTATCACAACTCTCTCTGCAGGTTTTCTGCTAATTCTGCTTTGGGCTCTGTAAAGCTGCATTAAGAAAGAAAAATGCTGATTGGATGGCACTGGCACAGTCTAACACACACCAAACGGAATCGAGATTGTTTCTTTGTGGCTGTTGTATATTAATCACAATTAAATAATGAAAGAGCATAAACTGCAGCCTGAATTTTGTCATGTAGCTTTTTCTACCCATGTAGGAGGTTTTTGTCTCTAGTCTTTCCACCGTGGAATTGTGTCATGACCATTCATCCTGCTAATTCTCAGAATATTTATCATTTAGGTATCAGTAGTTCTGTGACTTTGTGAGATCTCAGGTGCCACAAGAAAAAAAAAAAAGTTTTAGCTGCTAATGCACCAGAAAGCAAACAAAATGAACTCATTCTTTTTTCTAAGAAACAACCTCATCATTTTTAAACCAACCTCTACGTGAGGCTTAGGTTTTAAGTGTGTGGGATTGGCAGCATAGGACTGACCCAATGCAATTTCATGGTCTGTTTATCCATCCCACTCTCTGCACCATCGCACATTTAATAACAGGTGTTCTCCCTTACTCAGGCATCTGTGACAATCAGAAGATGCTGTGCATACATTACTGCTCCAGAGAAAGAAACTGCCTTTGCAAATTTAATTTCAGTCAATGAAAAGCCTGTGTCTGAGAATCACAGATCATGGTAATCAATAATCATGGTCTGCAAGACAGAAAAATATCTTCCAGTGGTTTCCCTTGAAGCTGTGTGCCATTTTTGGGATTCTATTTCAGCACTTCAGTATTATGCTGCTTCCCTACAGGCTATGTTGACCAACCCTGTTATCCTGCTTAACTGTATCTGGCACTTGACCTGAATATGTTTCTTCCAATTAGGCAGTGACATTCTCATCTGGAAATTCTATTTGTACATTTAAATTGTTGTCTCAGCATAAAGGTGAACCTAAGTTATTCAGAAAACCCAGCTGAATGTTTGCTAGGATCTGTATCGCCTCCTCTAGCTGTAGCCCATAGTCTTAAACTGTTAAGGAACATGTAACCCTAAGATTGTATGCTAATAACTAATCCAGCCACCAGCTATAAAACAACGTGAGTACCTATTCAGGAACTGGATCAAAGAGAAACAGCCTTGAAAAATCTATCAATTTGGTATCCTTAGGACACCGAGATCTGAACTAACAGGATGTACATCCTGGAATCCCATTTTAGTTAAATTGCCCTTGACACAATCAAGGACTTGGCACCAAAAGTAAAAAGTTAACTGTCCTCAGGAAAACTGACTTCATTATAATGCTAAAATACCTCCACACAAGTCAAAAAGATCTCTGCCCTGGGAAGGACCCTGTGCAGGCACAGTTTGATGCAGGAATTAATCAGTAGAGATTACAATTGCAGGTAAACTACACACCAGTCATTATAACTGCATCTCAGACTGGTCTTTCCTGTATGAAAAGAACCTGCAACTGTTGCCTATGAGTGAATGGCAGCCTTTCAACATAGGAACAGCCCTCTCTAGTCTCCTCACTTCCTCTGTGCAAGTAGAAGGAGTTTGCACATGGCCTAGAAGGCCACATGCTCTGTATGTGCAAGAATGCTCTGTTCTGTGGGAACACCTATGTACAAGTTTCAAGATAAATAGTATCTGTGCTGACCATAACTATTAACCCAGCAAAGAAAGTGAGAAGTAGTGCATCTAAAAATCAAGATTAAGGAGATCTGAAATCCCACAGTTCATCAGCAGTAGTGGATGTTGTACTTTGGCTTGTCTAGTGTGCCACAACTGTTGTAA
>VXBZ01000821.1:0-39773 GCA_013399135.1 Heliornis fulica
GCAGAAAACTTTTCCCTGTGAGAAAACTTTTCCCAGTGAGAGATCACTGGGCCAGGCTGCCCAGAGAGGTTGTGGAGTCTCCTTCTCTGGAGACATTCAAGACCAATCTGGACACGTTCCTGTGTGATCTACTCTAGATGATCCTGCTCAGGCAGGGGGGTTGGACTGGGTGATCTGTCAAGGTCCCTTCCAACTCCTGACATTCTGTGATTCAGTGCCCATTTATGCCAGTGTAGAATACAAGAAAACTCTGGATTTTTCTGTCATAATTAGAATAACTGCATTGAAAAGTTATTTCTCAATTACAAGCAGATATATCTGTGAGCCAGAAACTGTGTCTTTGTTTATCCCCTACTTCCGGGCAGCTGTCTTCCAGGTTTCTTCATGCATTCAGGGAACTTCTGAGTGGCAGTTGTATAATGGTATATTTATGCCAGCTGTCTGCTTTGTTAGGAAATACTAAGGGTGTTCTTTTGCTTCCATAGTCAGCTGTGTTTGTTCAAAAGCAAAGTATGGTCTTGGTAAGTAGAAATCTGGACGTCACAAAGGCGAGTTGGCGTGTTGAGCAGTGCAGGTGAGGGACACCCCCTCACACGGGACAGCTGTTGGGCTTGGAGCCAAGTGTGCCTGTGTAATAATGCTTCGGTGCCATGCAACTGTCTCTTGCAGGTGTACGACCTCCAGTCTCCTGCAGAGTCCCTGAACAGCTTCCCTGGCTGCAGCCTGACGGACGGGAGCTGTGAGAGGACGGGGTCTTCCCCCTGTGGCACTCACGGGAGGTGTCTTGGGGACCGGGGCTCGGTTGCCTGTCACTGTCTGCCCGGTTACTCCGGCTCTCGGTGTGACGAAGGTGAACCTTGGCTTCCTGTTCTGTTACTGGTAAAATTAATGCTGTAGAGAATGTAAACTGTTTGTGCCCAGGTGGGTTCTGATGTTTGCATTGTGTAAAGCCATGTTTCAGTGTAGTTGTTACAATTTTTAACCGTTTGTTTTCTAATTCCCTTTGAGAAATTACTTTCTCACCATCAGACCATTTCTTTCGTCCTGAGGGTGTTTGTGCAATGACTGTAGAAGGGAAACTGCATGACAAAAGAATTGTGAACAAAATTGCTTTTTTCTTACCACAGTTTTTAAATTTTTGCATGTTCACACTTTCAGAAATATCCAATAACCTAAAACTTAAATGTGAGTGTGCAAACACCACTTACTGTGCTGGAACAGACCTGCAGAACTGGAATTGGAAATCACAGCTCTGTCAGTGTCTGGAGGAGACTCTGTTGACTGAAGGATCTGTGCTTTTGGTGTAGCAGGAGCTTTGCTTTAGCCCACATGGAGCCCAAGTTTGCAGCAAAAAGAGAATTGTAATAGAGCAGGGTGTGAAAATTGGTTGTGGAACTTCATAGTGTTTTGTTTGCAGTCTCTTCTTTTGTCTTGCTCAGAGCTACTGCTTTTGTTGTCATCCTGTGTGGGCACTGCAAGGAGAAGCATTGGCAGGATCCAGTCAGGAGGGAGGTCACCTCTTTGCAGAGGAAGAAGAGTGGGAGAGTGAGTGGGGAGGTTGTGGAAGTAGATAAAGGGATATGTCCCAACGGACGAGCTATGTCTCACGGATCCATGCTGTGCATTACAATCTTTTCTTTTACTTTCAACTTGCATCTTGAAACTAATGGAAACAATAATATTTCCTTCTCCCCACAGAATGGTTTAAGGGTCTTTATCTTGCCTTTCAGTTGCCAAGGAATACACATTTGGGCCAGGAAGTCACGTTCGCTATGAGCTCCTCGTCAGCGTGCCTGCCCGCAAGACGCTGTTTGAGGCCATGGTTAGGACACGGGAGCCTGACAGTGTCATCATGAGCATGTTGTCTCGAAGTAAGGATGAATACATTACCCTACAGGTGAGGGAGGCACCCCCAACACTAACAGCACTAAATGAAGTCAGTGCCAGTGAATAGTTAACCTAGAGAGACGTTAGCCTCAGTGTTGGAAATAGAATGAACACGTTAGCACAGGAACTGGAGGATTTGTTGTGTGGACACTCATGATCCAGTCCTTCCCTTCAGATACTGACCACACAACTGTGGTATCCCCTTGGCTTTCAAATGAATTTATTACCTGTTACACTGGAGTACAGTGTGGTAAACAGGACAGGGGGAGTAGTGTGGCTTCCCTGGTGTCCTGTTCAGCTGTGGCCACAAGTGGCCGATTCTGCAGAGTTCAGGCCCTGCCAAAGGTGTCAGTAGCATTTCCAAGGATGTCACTCTCAGAATGACAACCTGTTGGTTTGCACATACTGCTGGATGGGTCACCCCTTCAGCTAAGGTGGTTTGAGATGTCTGTGTAGATGTCCTACAGCAGATTCTCAGCTGTTTGGAGAACCCCATAAATTTGTCCAGGAGAGAAGCAGCACAGAATTACTACTGCTGTGAGTACGCTGCTACTAGTATTTAGGTTGTCTGGTTCAGTAGCACCTGAAGTATCTTTGTGTTACACTATATGTGCAGTGGGAACATACCCTAATTTTTCTTTTAGATAGCTTTAAGATTGATGATTACACACAAGTCTTAGTTCAAGTAATGTGACAGTTACAGGTGAATATGAAATGTCAGGTGATGACTTCTCTTTTCTTTCTTCCTACTTTGTTAATTATCCATAAGGTTGTTCAGGGATTCTTAGCAGTCTCATATAATCTGGGTGATGGGAACTATTCTGTAAGCCTTCCCTCCTACCACATTGACAATGGAGAATGGCATCATGTCACACTGGAGAGAAATGAAAATGAATTTGCCCTTCGCCTCTATGGAGGAGGTGGGAAGAGAGAAATTCTGAAAGCAGCGGGAGTGTACAAAGAAATTGTGATTGACCCCAGCAGCTTGGTCCTTGGAAACACCAACCCATTCAATCAAAACAGGAGTTTTCAAGGTGAGCAATTCTCAATCTCTGTGTTCAGACTATGGACCTGTAAAAATGAGGGTTTGTTGGTGCTGAGTGGGCAGATTGTATGTGAGAAGCTTTTGTGTTTGTAAGGCCCCAAGGAAACAGATTACCTGCATGACACTTTGCAAAAGGGACACGTGTCTTCTTCCTAGTCAGAATAGTTTCACAGGGAATTATGTACAAACACCATTAGCTACTAGACTTGGACAGAGCTGGTAACTGCTTCACACAACTCTGTGTAGAGTGTGTGTAACTGGAGCTCCACTGGCGTCTCCCAGGTGGACCTCGGATGGCTGGTTGCATTGGACACACAGAGTGGCTTCAGTGCATGGTTCTGCCCAGCCCATCCACAGCTGGCCATCCCCACCAAATACAGCTGTTTTATATGGGCATTACCTAGCACCCAGCACACTGGGTTATTGCCTTTGTATGTCTGGGTTCTGTAGTCACTCTGATGAAGCATTAACTAAAATTAGATTTTTTTTTTTAGTCACAGCTAACAATTTACATTTTTGGCAACTGAGTGGACAGAAATTGAACAGTTACACAAAGAAAAGAGAGAAGTGAGGTTATGATACAGCTATACATAACAGCTCGTTACTCTGTCCCAAGTTGGCAGCTCACCTTTCATCTAAAATCACAGTCTTAAATAACAGACAATTCCACAGCAAATCTTCTATATTGACAAGGAAGATACAGGCCATTGCTTGGTCAGATGTGCCTGGTGTCTGTGTGTCACCTCTCTCCCACAGCCTTCACCTCTTTAACCAGATTTTAGCAAATCCACTGGAAGCAAAGTGGTAAATGTTTTCACCAGGTAAAAGTATTACAGTGAATAACACAAACCTGTTTGGAGAAAATGTATAAAATGTATATGCATCAAATGGAATAACAACTTAAAATGTAATTGTATCACAGATTATTTGGAAGAGATTGTTTGCTGTTGTTTCACTGAAGTATTCCAGTAACTATAGCTTATGCCGAGAACTAGGGACTGCATTTTGAAATTTTATTTATGTCAGTAATAGTGTTTGGTTAAAAGTAAATAGATTACAGAAGTCAAATGAAGATAATTTTAAGACAGTCAGTCGATTTTGCTGTTAAGCAGCTGAAAATTCAGAGTTTTTGAAGTTATAAAATATACTTAATCCTCAAGGTGTAAACTTCTGTGCTGAGGCATCCCGTGTGTACAGAACGAACGCCACACGGTGTTTCAGCAGCAGCAGCAGCAGCAGTCTGCTGTTCTGGAAAGTTAAGCTGTAATCTGCAATTAAAAATCAACTGATCCCAATTTGTATTGGTACACACTGAAGAATATAACAGATTTTCCACAGTATTTGGACTTTTCTGTTGAAAATATAGTGAAGAGGTACATGCTCTGAGCACAAGCAGGTTGGGGCCTGCAGCAGCACTTGGTTCCTGTGGAAAACTGTGAATCTGGATCAAAAGTTGCAACAAATTCATTCAAAAAATGGAGGACAGTGCTGTGAAAGGTTAGGTAAATTCTGTGCTAGATTTGAGCGTTGGTAGCCTGGGTCCTTTGTTACATATCAACTGCCAGATCTTACAGGTGGCTCTGTTCCTGCTGAATGGCTTTTAAAACAGTCTCTTTGTGCCTTGCCTCAGGATGCATGAAGGATGTCAGATTTAATAACTACAGGATCCCTCTGGATGCTCATGTGAAGGAGCTGGTGTCATTATTAAGTGCCCAAGGCGTCAAAGAAGGCTGTTCTTCAGAGGCTTGTAGGAGTAACCCTTGCAACCAGGGATTTATTTGTATTGATCTGTGGATGAAGCACAAATGCAGGTAATTGGTGGAAATAAAAGCACAGGGTCCTCTGATTCAGGAGGGAAAGGGTGGTTGCTGAAGAGGTGTGCAGCTTTTGAAGGCTGCTGCTGGAAATCTCATCAGATCAGTTGAACCCTCGGCTGGATGCCTGCAGAGCCCCTGGAGAGCACTATCCTTACTGATACTGCCTTGAGGTGCTGGACATCAACATGTATCTCCAGTGATTCTGCAAGGGTGCCAGCTTGATAGAGTGGCAGCAAATGCAGAATGTCTGCAAACCCTGAACACCAGAAAAGAGGGGATGTTAGCCTGAGTGGGGTGGAACACCAGCTTGGCTTGTAACACTCGTGCTGTGCAGGGTAGAGGTGCTTTCTTTTGTTGGTGTCTGACTCCTCATCCTGTCCTCAGCTGTGACCTCCCTTCCCTTCCAGCCCTCTCCAGTGGCATTAGAAGCACTGTGTCAGTAAGCTCAGAGTTCTCTTGTGTGGCTGGGGCTGAGGTTGGGATAAGACTGATTCAAGTTAATTGTGCTGTGAAAACCCCACGTGAAGCATGACTGACAGCCACTGTCCATGCACACAGGTTTCTGGAGATGTCTTTTTTTCCAGAGGTTCAGTGTGGTGGAAACACAAACCCCATTGCATACACAGCTTGTTCTGCCTGGGCAGAACTGCAGACCCCACCCCAGCAGTTTTCCCAGGGGTGATCTTGCAGCAGCCAGTGGAACTACCCCTGTTCTGAAAGCCCCAGATGTAAGAGTTTGAAGTTGAGTGCATTGTTGCATGGCTGCTTTCGAGGAGGCTGCAATCCTCTAATTACACTAAGTAATTTCTTCCTGCAGCTGCTTCAGAACCTGTACACAGAGTGTCACCTGAGACTGCTTTAAAACCTCGATGCTGTGTTTCCTGCTTACTTCTCTTGAAGTTTCAACGTTTCATGTTGCCTTTGTCTTTCCAGTTGCCCTCCAGGACACGTGATCATGGAGAATGCCACAGGCAGACACTGTGTCTACACAGCGTGCGCCGAGCGGCCCTGCAACTACGGCACCTGCGTCTCTCAGTCCCCGGCCCAGTTCCGATGTCACTGCCCCGATGGCTACACGGGGCAGAACTGTGAAATCCTGCTGGCAATCTTTCACAAGGACACAGGCCTGAGCTTTACTTCCATGTTTGCCATCTGCATCTGTTTTTTGGCACTGTTAGGTAGTTATGGCAATTATGTCTTGTATTACCTTTGGTGAACTGGTTTGTCCATCTTGTCCTGAGTAGCCATCATCTCACCTTCTTGCTGGAAACTTCAGCTTCCTCGGGGAGACTTGACTCTGCCTTCATTTCTTTGCCATGGTCTCAGCTCCATCAGGAACTTACTTTTCACCTCCATGTGCATATATTGCTAAGTGAATCCACATTTGTGAGCAATAGAAAGTCTTTCTGGTTTTATTTGATGCTCATTGTCACTTCTCTGCTAAGGAACTGCTCAGGAGCATAATTGGAAGCAAATTCAGCTGAACAGCAAGAGTGAAAGTCACTTCCAGATAAACACTGTGTAAAGTACTGCTGAGCACGAAGAGGGTTGTTCAGTGTAGGAGAAACTCTGACCAATAGGACACACTTGGTCAGGCAGGAGCAGCCTCTTGTGGCTCGACTGTTATGTCACTGCTCCTGCCTGCTGCTTTGGCATCCTCAGCCTGTTCAGGCTTAGGGGCTAGGCCTCAGAAAGAGGAGGGAAGACAAAGAAGAATCTCACTCACTAGTGAGGGAGGATCTCAGTTTTGAGTCCTTGTTCATTCAAATGTCATGTCTGGGTAAGGACATGGGATTTTTCTCATGGCTTTTAGTCATTCTGTGTTAATTAAGGGTCATTCAGCAGTTGTAGGAATAGCATGAAAACACACTGTGAATTACTTTGTCTCCACCTGTAGCCACCTGAAATACATAATTTTGCCCAGCTCCCCTAGACACTGTGTTTGCTGTGCAAATGCCATCAGCAAATGGCACGGGAAGCAAATTGGACACCCAGCTTTTGGGATCCCAGTTAGCTGAAGCTGCTAAGAGATCCCTGTGTCAGAGCAGTTTCATTGTGAGCTGGCTTTGTGTTGCTGTCTGTGCTTCACTGACCCTGGCTGAAAAAACAATAGCTTATACCTACCTGCTTCTGCTAATCTGCCAGGTCTGGATTCTGAATTAGAAACAGCTGAAGTTAGGATCACAGAACATCCCAAGTTGGAAGGGACCCATAAGGATCATGGAGTCCAACTCCTGACTCCACACAGGACCAGCCAAGTTCACCAAGGACTGAGCATTGCTGTGAAAATCTTACTAGGTGCAGAGATGTGATCTTCAGCAGGGGTGCTTGTGCTTTACAGTTGTCACACTCTTGAGCTGCGTTCAAGCATTGGCTTTCTGCTAGTGGTGACTGTGGAAGGAGAGATGTAGGACTTAAAAAAACCATATTTGAATATATCAAAATCAGCTCAGCTGAAAATTACTGCCAAAGAGAGACTGCTGCCTTTAAAGCACCATGGAGTTGGTGTAAGGCACCAGTGGTTTGAGGTCTTACTGTGAGCTTTGATCCACTACCTGGCCATGATAACACAGTTGTACACAAGTTTCTGGTTGTGTAATGTTCAGTGTCTGAGGCTGCAGCTTTACAACCATCAGTGTGTAAAGGGCATTGAAACACTGAAGGGAAATGTTTGGGTTCACAGCTGCTAAGGCAAAATGTACCTGATTTTTTTTTCCCCTTGTAAAATGTGTAAACATAATTTCCCCTTTTGTCTTCCAGTGCTTCATGTCTGTGTAATTCTGTTACTGTCACACATTGTTATTGTTACCCCTCTGTTCACATTCTCTCTTACACAGTTTAACTCTACAGGGAACAGTGAGGTCTCAGACCCCCACCTGGGTCTCCAGTTCTTCAGTTACTTACAGCAGCTTTGGAAAGAGTTGTACTTTAAAAGTTTTTTTTCAAATGCTCTTTGTCTTTGACTCCTGTGACTGTGTGGAGGAGTGCAGAGCCCAAACCTCTGCAGAGGAGGACAGCCTGGACAGCCTCGCTGCTCTGACTGCAGCCAGTGCTGCGGCACTCACAGCCAGCGGCTGCTCTCCACACCGCCCGGCACTACCCGTGTGTCGCTGTCCATGCCTGTGGCCGTGGGAATCGTGTCCCAGTCTGCTCCTGTGTGTTCACACAGCTCTGTTCAGTGCCCTTTTCTTGTGGGCTCGCTGCAAGTGTCACAAAGGCCTGAATGGAGGAGTTTACTACACATCTGCACATCACGAGGATCTGGAAGACATCTGAGAAAATATCCTCAACTACTGTGAAGAGGGGGGTGGGGAGCAAGAGCAAGTAAGGACCACAGTGTTATGTTACCACTGAGGGGGGCTGGTGGCTCATCATGCCAATGAGAACATAGTTTATGCTCTTCCTTTATAACCGAGGACCTTGGCGTTTGTTCCGCCAGTTCTTCACTGCAGTTGGTAAATGAAATATCTGTAGGGTTACCTGCACAAGGGTGCATGTTTTGTAGTTGGAGATAAGTGCCTGTCATCTTCTGATTTGTCTTAAAGCAAGTGATCCTACATGCATGTTCTAAAGTGCTCCTGGAGTGAGGTTTGCAGTACAGCACCAAGAGCTGATGGGCTTGTTTTTGTGGCTGAGGAGCCGCTGAGGTTCTCGGTGGTAGCTACCCTGGAGCAGCAAGGGCTCCAAAGAGCCTGGTGGTAACAGTTCATTACCAATGGGCTCTTCTGGAGACTGTTGACAACTCCCTTACTGATCTGGCTCGTTAGGAACCCAAGGTACTGTGGTGTTCTTGTTTGGCCCTAAAGCACGGTGTGGTGTGGAGGAACCTTTCTGTGCTTTCTGTTCTGGTGAGAAGCCCCCTAGTGAGCACACACTGTGCTCATACTTGCAGTAGACCATGCCCAAACCAGAGAATACTAACACCTCTGCTAGCTGGTTTAAGGATTTCCACTCATCAGTTTAAGACAGAGCTTTGAAGGAAAACTCTTGTATTATAGGTAATTTAACTCTTATTTGCTGACCCACGGATATTTTCTGTTTCAAAAAGGTAAGAGACTTCATTACCACCTTTGAAACTGTCCATTTCATGGACTCAGAAGATGGTGTGACTGTGCAGAGGTGTTACAAGTCAGGGCACTAATGTGATGAGTCATAAAAGGCCAGTGATGAAAAAGTGTGGGTTGTCCCAAAGTTCCAAATAAATTCAAGAATTTGTAGTTATAAAATCTGGAGAGTGTTTTGCAAGGCCACCTGAGAACATTCACTTACATGCAGAGAAGTATCCTTAATTTCTTGATGAATTCGTGTGAGCATAATAAATACAGGACATTTTCCACGTGATAACAGGCAGCTACATGAACAAATCCTCTTTTTCTTAATCAGATTAACTTCCTCTATAAGGCTGGGCAATTTTACACCCAGAAAGTCTAAAGATTAAGAAAATCCACAGTTACTGTATGACATGTTACATCTGGAGAGTTCTTAGAATACATGCTTCATTTAAGCAGTGGAAGAAAATTAGTGAGTTGATCTTCTGAGCTTGCTACTGTCTGAAGCTCTGTGGGTCATGAATACTGGTCCTGATTTATGCAGATCTTGCAGTAGCTGGGATTGCAGCTGAAACTTTACAATATCCTTTTTAACACCTTTTTGTGTAGACTTAAAAAAAGCAAAATACCCAGAGCTGCAATACCTTGTGTTCATATGTTCCTGCAGCAAAAGGATCGTGAGGACACTTGGGCAGGAGAGCGTTGTCTCCTCCTCAGAGCAATCAGTACTTCATAAAAACTGCAGTGGATTGGTGCTCTGCTGAGTGTGCTCTTAATGTGACTGAGTGCCAGATGTTAAAAGCCAGCTTTGAAGTGAGAGGCAAGGACAGTCTTGGGGCTATAGGCTGCCAACTATCAGAAGAGATGTGTCATTTTGATGAACAACTGGCAGCCAAGGATGAACTTAATACCAGCCAGTTCTCAGAAAGGATGAGCCTTAAATCTGTATTTGGTCAAACTCCCACTTAAAGTTCTTAGGACTGAAAGTAGCCCTGTGGTATTGGTTACACTGGCAGCCATGCCCTTAGAAAATCACCAAACAGAAGAGTTTTGGTCAGGAAAGAGCTTCATGGGATGCTCTGTAGCTTGCACACACTTAGAGCACACCTCAGAGGGGCATCACCTTGTGCATCACCAGTGGCATGGAAACAAGCAGCTGCTCTTACAGTCCTGTCCCAACCTGTCTTGCCATGATGGGCTCCTGGGTTGGATGTGGGGTTTCCTTCTCTTGGTTTTGTTTGTTTGTTTGCTGTTGTTGTGTGTTTGTGGGGGTCTTCTGGGGTCTTTTTGTCAAGCAGTTCTCTGTCTCCAGTTGGAATTCAGCGAAGGCTCACCAAGGTTACCGAGGATGATCTCTTATAAAATGATTATGCACAATTCAGTGTGAGAGAGAGCAAATGTGATCTTTTGGAGTGTGTTGATTTGACAGCTCTGTCACTGATGGCTGCTGTGAAGACGAGTGGCACGAGCAATACAAATAATGACTTGTTTCTCTGCCCCACACAGCCTGCCAGCATTCTTCTTTTGCCTGGAAATAACTCCAGAGTCACAACTGTTGGATTGTGGGAAGGTGAGGGATGCTGCAGGCAACACTTCTCTTTCAGCTGACATGAAGATTCGGGTCAGGTGATGCTGGTAATGTGTATGGTGCTGGTAGCTTTAATGTCATGAGCCACACTTCAGGGCTCAGCAATAACTGCCACCAGAATGGAGCTTTTCTGATGAGAGGGACTGACAGTCCCACCTCTGCCGGGTCACATCCCTAGCCCTTGTTCCACAGACTGATGCAGTTCTGACAGGGATCACAGGAGAGATCTCTGGTGCTACTGCTGAATGTCCTTTCTCACCTTTGTTGCCAGACTTTATATCGGTATTTAACGTGATAAAATAGTCTGCATTCCAAAACAAAAATCATGTTTATTGAGTACTTGTAATACAAAATTCGACTTGATTTTGAACCTAACTGTAGCTGTGGGGGCTGCAGGTGTTCCTCCCACATTCCCCTCCCATTGCTGGGTTTGGCCTTTCGTAGGCATGTTGTAGGAAGCAGAGCTGGTGCATCAAGCCAGCCCTTCCTCAGGTGTGCTCCTCCTTTAGCTCCACTAGAACATGAAGGTCTGGGACCTACAGAGAGGATGAATTCAGTGGGAATGGTTTCTCCCTCCAGGATGTGTGCAGTATGGCAGGAGTCTGTTCAAACCAGCCCAGTCTGTTTCTGCAGGAAGAAGGAAAAGCCAGTGGAGGGGACAGTTCCTCCAGCAGCACGTCCCCAGGCGTGCAGGAGCAGACCGGCACACCAGTGACTGCCAGGGGACACTTCGGTCGGTATTTGTCAGATGTCACCAGAGGTGCTGGCGGTTGTCCCCAGGCTGTGCCCCAAGACTCGCTGCAGGTGTTTTGCCCCTAGGAGAGGGCTCCCTTGCCAGCAGCCTCAGGACCTGCGCTCTGTGGGGCGGGTGAAGGTCTCGTGTGTAACCACACGAGGGGGTGGGGACCGGAGTTTGACAAACCATGACCTGGGCACACATGCTGATGTGGACCAGCTGTAGATAGCAAAGTCCACTGGCTTTGAAGTTTTGGAAGCAGAGGTGAAGGGCAGGTTGCCATACTCCTGCTATACACTACTCTCTCCTGCCCTTCCCCTCTTTATTTTTCCTGTTTTAGAGGTGGTCACTTTCCTGCTCGTGAGCTGCTCTTGGCATCTAAATGAAAAATGTAGTAGTAGGACCTAACCTTGGGCATTCTAGACATCTACATCTGGGGATGTGAGCTTACTGGAAACAACCAAGGGTGAACTTGGGGTACTTGGTCATCACCTGGAATGTTTACGAGATAGACTTTGTCCCAGAGGTGACAAAGGACTCCTTGACACCCTGTGTACATCAGCAGAGATGGTGCTCCAGGCATGAAGCAAGCTCACACTGCAGACTGGTTTCAGGAGGAGCTCTGGCAGTTATTTGAAGAAGGGCTTACTGACTTGTGGAGAACTCCCAGCTGTTGGTCGTGCATCTTGTGCCCTGGAGGCTCGGTCACAGCCCCTGCTCACTGACCATAGTGCAAAGGAGAGCCTCTGGGTCCAGGTCAAGGAAGAAGCAGCGAGGACAGTGATGGTCAGCTGTGGTTACAGCCCAGTGACATCGCTTTGTGCTGGACTACAAATGCAGAAACAATTCAAGCACAACACATGACATCAGCTGCTTGCACCAAATGCTTCCCTTAGTGAGAAGGGCAGGTTTCCTGAGACACTCGCCTCAAAGGTCACTGGTTTGGAGTTTCAGGAGAAACACCACAGTTGCCCATCATTCTTGATCCAAATGAAGGATCTAAACCGATCCTAAATGAAGGACCAGCCAGAACCATGTTGTTTCTATATCCAGTCCCGTCCCTCATAATCTGCTGAACCTCCTTTCACAGAAGCACTGTGATAGATTTGAGAGGCTGGAGATGGATGGTGTTGTAGAAACACTGGCCGACTACAGCCAAGTAATGCCTTGCCAGGAAGAGCTGATGCATTTCCAGCATCAAACCCCACAAACCCAACATACCTTGGATATTGTACCAAGACCTCATGGTCTCAGGATGGCAGGAGAGTGATGGCCTACCTTGTATCCAAAAAAAACCCAAAACTTCACCTACCACTGGCCCTTATAAAACTAAAATCCTGTGATAAAACCCTGCTGAGAGTCTAATAATTCCAAGAGAGTAACTTAAAAAAAAAAACCTGTGTGGCAGCACTTATCAATATAGACCTCCCATGGGAATGTTTCAGTAGAAAATCACAGGGACAGAGAAACCCAGGGAAAACTTAACAGCAGCTGTGGGGGTGGAGTGTGCTCAAAATTACTGGTCCTTTTTTCAGACTGTTCAATGTCCAGCAAGTAGTCTGGATTTTTTAAAAGTTGGCTGTATTTGGAAGAGAGCAGGCTCATAAAACTCTTTGTAATTGGGACCACTCCTGTGTATAAATGAAGTCCAGCAGGAACACACTCGTGGTTTGTGCTGTCTGTATATCGTATGTAAGTGATACAGATGTCAGCTTATAATGTGAATATATAGATGGAAGATAGCTGCTCTCATTGAAACAGCACAAAACGTGTTGTAAGAGTCAGTAGCATGCTTACAGCTGCAGCAGTAGCTTGTTTGGAGAAGTCTGGCTTTTGTTATTGTTAAAATCCATAAACAAACAGGTCGGTGCAGTCTCCAGCCTGGATTAATTTGCAGGGTTCCCTAATGAGAAATGTTCACACAGTATCGTGTTCTCACATGCCTGTGAGGCACACAGCCTGGAAAGTGATGAGCACAGAGTCATTCCAGGGTTCCACATGAAGATGAGGTAGCACTGTGGAATGCCATTCTTAGCCATGTCCACGTGTGCTGATGCAGATGGGACAGTCGGTGACTTTGTAACTGTACTGGGAGGGAACATGGGCTAGAACACCCTGCAGCTGTCACAAATCAGGATGACTCAGTCTGAATTTCACCACCACAGCAATCACAAACAGGATCTGAAAATTGGTAGATGATATTCTGCACAAACAGCAGTGGTTTGGCTGTGCACCTCGTGCTCTTTCACTGGCCGTGGCCGTGCTGTCACCTGGGTGGGTTTTGATTGCATTTAGCGTGTAAGCTCCCGGGCAAGGGCTGTTCTGCCTGTGTCATGCACAGCCTGGCCCTGTGTTGACAATAAATAATCCTCCTGTGTACAGTGTCTCTTACCTGCCTGGGTTTAAGGCTGAAGAAAGCCTGGACTCTGCCAACTGTCTCTCTGAGCTCTGATCAGATCCTTGCACAGATGCCACATGTGTGGTTCTGCCCGAGAAGCTGCAGTCCTGACCTCTGCAGGGCCTCAGCTCCAGTTCCAGATGCTGCAGCACTGTTGTCCTCTCTGCGGTGTCCAGAGTGCTGCAGCAGCCTGGGGACACACTCCAGATTTTCTTAGGTCCAAGTGCTTTTGCATATAGCACCAACATGGGTTGGGCAACAGATAGGGACTCTTAAGGAAAAGGAAATCTTGATCTTCAACTCCCGTTGTGTTACCCACGGGTTTAGTGGGATTTCAGACACTGAGATGAAGCTGCCATGAAGGATGAGCAGTGAGATCCTTCACACTCACCTGTGTGGGCACAGCAGGCCAAGGAACTCCAGGCTTGGTGGGCAGGACAGGCTGCAAGATGCTGATGTGCCTCTCACACTCCAGTTACTTCTCCCCTTCCCCAGGCTGTGAACTGCATTCATCCCACCTGAGGGCCAGGTGGAGGTTTGCAGCAGGCACCCAGCAGCAGAGGAGGCCGTGGTGCTTTCCTCCAGCTGCTGCACAGCTGAACCAATTCCTGAACCTGGGGAAAAAACCTCATTTGCCTGGCCAGGGTTGTGCCCAGCCAGCCTGGCTACAGCGTGTTCTGCCACGGGGGGGGCTGGGACATCTTTGCTGAAGCTCTGACTCGGTGGAGTGAGTGGTCACTGGGTGAGAGGAAAGGTAACCAGAACAGGTCAGAAGCTTGGGGACTGTGCAGGAACAGGCCCTGGGGCCAAACAGACAAGTCTGACACCAACCTGAAGCGGCTGCTCAGCTGGCTCCCCAGCACAGCTCCAGCACTGGCTTGCAAACACACAGAGATGCCACTGGTCACACCACAGCCCCAGAGCTGCCACTGTGACTGCAGCTACAGCGATTACAGCACAGGCAGCACAACCCAAACGGTCAGGAAACATCCTAAAACTGCTGGAGGAACGTGTGTAGATACCATCTCAGTACTGGACATGCCAATTTGTAGCTGTCATGGCCTGTTAAAACCTACTTTCCTGCTTTCTGTGGATTACTAATTAGGTCACTTAATTTATCTGTTTTAATTTGCATGCTGCTCTTTTAATTACTATGCAGTTTGTGAAATTGTATCCTCACTTGTTCAACATTTGCAGACACACAAACATTTCAGTACCTCCACACACCAGCTTACTGCAGGCTAGTGCTGGCACTGCTGGGGGACAGTAACAGCTGGCATGGCAGCAGAACACTTTGCCAGGGGTGAAGAGGAAGTAAAAAAATGGAATAAAAAAGTCATTGGGTCCCTAGGTAGTGGGATTTTCAGTAAGCTGGTCCTGTTGTTAATCTTCTTCCACATTAAGCATGTAGTAAGAACATTTTATTTAGTATAAAATATTTGTAAAGGTCTAAAATGTAAATAGTCATGTGAATATTAGTATTTAATCTGCCTATCAACCACATTCATCTTTGTGGTTTTCCTCTTTTAAAATAACATTCCAAGCATATAATGTGTAGCCAAGCCATAGAAAACTCATTGTCCTTAAGTCTGACCTACTGGCTGCTGCCAGCAGGTTTAGAAGGAAAACTGTGGCTGCAAAAGGAGCAGGATTAGGAGAGCAAAAGAAACTCAAGTGTTTTCCTAATTGCAGCAAAGGTAAAACCCTGCTGGACATTTCCTGTGATTTAAATCAGCCTGCACCACACCACTGGTAACTGTTCAGGACTGAGGAGGTTCTCAGAAACTGGGTGCTCCAGAATGCTGAATCCCCTCTATGAAAGCATACCACATTATAATTGCATTCTGTTAATTAACTTACAGAAGTCCTCCTGGACCTAATTAACACCAGTGACTGACTTTAAGAGCAGCATTACATGTGACTGCACTCAGGCATCACTACTGAGGAGATGACACTCTACCCTCTGCTCCACAATGCCTCAACTGCTAAAATTTCCCTGTATTGGGACACCCTATTCCAAATGAAGCACTTGATATGTGTGATCTCTCTCTCTGAAGAATGTGTGTGTTTGTTCACTGAGACTACTAAAGCTTCAGTTACACTCTGGAAACAAGCAGATCCCTGTGGGACAAAGCAAATTATAGTGACTTAAACAGAGTAACTGCCTCAGTCTACTGACCTTGCTAAAGGCAAAGTGCATTGGGTGGTGACTGGTAAAATCATGGCTGATCCACCCAGAACTTGTAACCAGAAGTCCAGCAAGCTGCTAAAACACAAAGAGGACACAAAAGGTCAGTGTTGCACAGGATGAAACCAGCTTAAGTCAGACTGTTCTGCTGAGAAATAACTTGCTTTTCTCAGTATGGATGGAACAAAGCTGAGTACCACCTGCACCCTTCTCAATCCATCCTAACATAAAATCAGCCAAAAATGATCTTCAAATTACACAATTTATTTAGTATACAACAGTCATTACATCTCTTTACAACAACATATTATAAAATAACTGTAGATCTCACCAGCAGAACACTGAAAAATGGAATGAAAATGTGGAGCTCAAAGGCTTTTCTCCCCTAAAAACATTCCAGCTACTTGATACCACTTTGCTGCTGTGCTCTCAAAGAGTCATTGTCACCACAGTTCGACAGCTTGGAAGTCCTTGTGGGCAGCGGGCAGTGGGCACCGGAAGTGCTGATGGTGCCACCCCACCCCACCCATCAGCAGGGGCTGTCCCCGAGGCCGGTCCCACTACACGGAAGCCGAACGGGAGCATCAGGATGGCCGAGTCCAGGAACAAGTAGAAGTTACTTTATAAACCCTGCACCGTTTTAATGCAGAGAACAGAGAACACAGCAAGTCATGGGAAGTAAAGAACTGCCAAAGAAATGAAGCACCTCCCACACCCCTCAGGCTCCTACACGCAGGCTGCTGCCCTTCCCAGCATGCCCTGCTCTGCCAGACAAGCCTTGATACCAGGGCAGAGCAGCAGCTGCTCCCCGGGGTGCTCTGCTGCTGTGTTCTGCTCTCCTCGGGGCTGGTAAGTGTGGTTGCTACCTGGCACTTTCTTTTTTTTACTATTTTAAGGAGACTGATCTTCTGGATGCTGTACTACAGCCACTGAATTAGGCTCTGTCCTTTGATGTCTTTCTGGTGGAGGAGCTGCTGGAATTGTTTAGAAGTGTTATAAGCTCTCTGGGTTTTCAAGACACTGCATCCAAGAGTTAAGCCATCTCCAAATTACTTCTTATCTCCCACTTCAAATTGCTGGTGTGCTGCTTCAGGGGATGCTTGTGTTGCAAGAAGAAACTCTTACTCTGGTGGTTCTGGAGCAAAACACTGTTGGCTTTTTTTGTGTTCCCAAGGCCAAACGTAGCTTGGGGTCTATTTGGTTTTGGAAAAAATCCACAAAACAAGAAATCCACACTTGGTAGGTCCTATGAAAAGATCAAGCTTCTCTTTTGGCAGCTTTAGAAGTGTGTTTTTGAAAAAGGTCTATTTAAGAACAGTTACTGTGAGTCGGGGCTTCTTAGTCTCAGCTGTGACCTATAGGTCACTCTGTAATAGGGTACCACTGCATCCTGGGATCTCTCCTTTCAATCAGGGGGAAGTTACTGCACCTTTAAAGAGAGGTACAACCCCATCTTAAAATAAGAGAATGCAGCCTGGGCATAATTTACCTTACAAGTGCTTGTTTTCAATTACTGCAAGGCACTCACTGAGGAATTTACTGACCCATGCTTTCAGCAAGAACAGGCATGCATCATTACGAGCCTAATTAAAGTTTTAATACTGATTAAAATGTTTTATTATTGTATTATGTTAAACTGCAGTGGTCTCCAACCTCATTAAGAGATACAGGCTAGAAATTACTCAGGAGTTTCCATTGCTAGTTTAACAACCCAGCTACTGTCAATGTTTGATTTAAAGATGGTCTGATTAAAGCACACTTTCCTTCTGTGTTAGCATGAAAGTGCAGAGAGATGTTGAACATTGTTTAATGAGTATTTACTGAATATAAAACTGTTTGAGCATGTGACATAACCATCTCCATCTCTTCAGTAATTTACCCTAGTACAACTGAAAAGGGAAAACATTTAAATCATTTGGAATTGGAACACAGCTCAGTTGTGAAACCTAATCTCATTACACATCTTGATTAAATTAAATGTGGAGCTTGCTATCAGTGGCACTTTAAGTTTCCCATCGTTAGAAATTAATTGCTGTGGTAATTATTATAACTGAGTTATTTGCACAGGCCACAAACACTCTGATAGGTGTTCAAATGTTAATTCAGCACTGGCCTAGAGGCACTTGATTATTACAGTTCTGGTTTTTGTAAGAGACAAATGATCCTAGTGGATGTCTAATTAAAGTTGGAGAGTAGTGCTAGACTTCCAATCAGACTTCATCTGTAATTTCAACATAAAACCAGTGCTTAAACACAGCATGTCACGTGTCATCCACATCACGTTTAGAAAAGTTGATAAAATTCACAAAGTTCTAGCTGGTAAAAACACAAAGGGTATAAACAAACCACAAAATTCTCAGGACTGAGGCATGTCTTCACTTAATCTTCCAAGTCAATTTAAAATACCTTTTAGGGTATCTTTTTAGGACACAATGATTCTGTGCTAAAATATATAGCTTTGTGTCTGAAGTAAGGTAAAGCAAAGCTTTAATACCTGACCAGATTTTAAATACCTGTTTCCTGATGATTTTAGAGATAATTTTTCTTTGTAAGGCTGGCAGTGTTCAATTTTGGCACCCTACTCCCAGAGCATGGGGAGAAAATGAATCCCCTGTAGTTCAGAAAGCAAATATAGAAAATAGTGTTCTGAGAATACAAGCTGAGAAATTTGTTTGTTTGTTCTAAGCTGAGAAATTTGTTTGTTCTGAGAATTTCATTGGGATACAAACATGCAACATGTATCAGGCATGCTCTGACCTTTACTCTCATTAGAAATATGTAACACTGCATCATTAAACACTTAACATTATAAAACAGTATGTTTCTGTATCACTAGAAATTTTGGACAATGATCAAAGTTTTACTCTTCATACTTGCTGATTCTGCAGTCACACTCACAAGCTTGGAAACTTGTATCTGCACACACTCCCAAAGAATTCAAAAAAGAGGCACTGGAAGAGCACAGGGATCTGTCAGAGGATCAGGCTGTAAGACAAAGCCTAATTTTTGTGACTATTTTAAGGAGTAGCAAAGATAATGCATACTCTATAGGCGTAGTGTGGCCTGCTTTCATTGTGTTTCTGTCATTTTATACTAAAATTTAACCTGCTGACCAGAACTGGCTACTCTGCAGTGGTCATGCAGGCTGCTCAGGTTGTCCTTTCCATCAGTTAAAACTGGAAAACAATTATATCCTACGTATCCAGAAAGTGAGACTTTCTAATCAAAATGGTCCCTGCTGGCATTTATTTGTGAGTCTATGAAAATTTTGGCAACATCAAGAATGTTATCAAAACTAAACTGTCTAAAAAAATTAAAGAACTGCAGTCATTAACCAAGAAACCATCAATGGAAAATGTCTCACAAATGTGACGTGCTTGTAACCTTCCTCTGCATTTTCTAACGTGAGTCCTAGCACTACAGTGTGGAACTTGAAGCCAACACAGGAGTGTTATTTATGCTTAGCAAGTTTGTAAACATGGAATGTTTTGTTTTGAAACACTCTAGTGAAGTGTATGGTATAAGAAGGCAGGTTTTTTTTAATTTCCTCACAGAAGCGAGGATACAACGAAGGCTTCAAATCCGGCTCGTTCTCTCCCAAACCATCCATGATCTGCAATGACATTGAACAGATGGGTGAAACCTCTTCAGCCAGTTCAGAGTCACAGGCAGGTACACGAAACTACAAACAACCCTGACAACACATGGAGAGGGCAGGCCAGGGTGGGGGACAGTGATTGCATGAAACAAGCTGAAGGAGGACAATAACATTAAACCAGTAAGATCTGGAGTATCACTGTCTCTAGTATGGATAAAGCTGATCTGTCAGAGGAATGTACCTGCTTTGGGTCATGTGGTCTGCTGGGGTTCCACATCCCTGACACAATAGTGTAATACAACCCTCCACAGGTCCTGATGGAACTGAGGCTATGAAGAGATTTACACAGTACTGTGTACTGCTGACCTGAAGCTCATCAGGAACTCATCACTTACTTTGCTCAGGCTGAATTCCAACCCCCTTTTTTTTATTATTATTATTAAATACCATCAAAAGCAAGCAGTGTTCAGTTTGGTGGTTCTCAGAATGCCCATGGCCTTCCTTAGCTGTTTACACTTCCCCCCCCCCAGGATGAAGTGGAAATAACCCAAGCTGCTTCAAACTGTGGTTGTCTTTCACAGTCTGGTACACAACACTCACGTGGCCGTTAGCGATGTCGAGCAGGTCACGGAGCCGACAGCCTCTGCTGTGTCTCCTCTCGTAGCAAATGCTGTCCTCCAGGATCACGTAGTCCGTGCCAAAGGCGCGCAGGATTCGGTACACGTCTTCAGGAGATCTCTTGGCATAGATCTGATAAATCTGGAGAAGAAAATCAGGCTGCTTAAACACATTATCACTATTTATTTGCTCTTTCATGATTGCTTTATCTTGAACCAAAGAAAGAAACGAGATCCACATCACTTGAATTAACTTTTTAAAAAAAGCTTTATTCAAGAGGCACTCAAAGTTTCTGTGTTATGGCTTCTAAGGTGCACAGTAATACTGCTGCAGACTACAAAGATCACTGGATGACACTGTCTGCAGAAAGACCATGGTGGATCCCTGCAAAACTTTCAGCACACTGTAGGAAAGAACTATTTAACACCCCCCCCAGCCTTGTGTTGAGTTTCTCAAGGTGGTTTCTACTAAAAATGTTATCTGCTGGTCTGGGAATCGAAGGAAGTATCAAGCAAATCAGGAGATGCTCCATGTGGGTTTAAGTGCCCAACTGGGCAGCAGAATCTTTTAATGCCAACAGCACCCACACCAGTTCACTCAGAACTAGCTTGAGTTCAAGGCTGTACACCAGCTTCCAGAAGCAAGTTAGCAGATGCCCAAAATACTGTGAGTTTCAAAGAAGTTAAATTCTGGCTCTGAAAATCAGTTAGTTCCATGAGTAAAGCACGTGATGTCACTTGCAGTGTGCCACTCACAACTGTGTTTTCTGGAATGGAGCCACTGACATGGGTGAGAATTAGCTTAAATGGAATGCTCTTACCTGTTTTGTTCTCTCTCTCAGGTTCTTATCCTCATAATGGGGATGATTAGTTAAGGTCCGTCCAGTGCACAGTTTGACTCCTGCTAGTAGCTGCATGCTCCCAGCAAACACTGCTGTGCTTGGAGTGTTTGACCTAAACAAATAATGATAAGTCTGAGGAAGTCTCTGCAGGGGCATTTTTTCACTGCTTGTTACAGATCAGAAGGAAAAAAAAGACTGAAAAAAATATTTGTCTGCCTTTCCTTTATTCAGAGAGCAAACTGTTGAAGCAACTTGTGTTTCCTTCAAGTATGAAGCAGATAAATCACGTTAATACTCTCCAACTGCAAATAAAAAATTTACTACATGCTAGTAAAAACAATTGGGCAAAACATGATCCTGAAAATTTCAAATTACTTTGATATTTCTTATACTTCTTAGGTTCATGTAGCTTCTGAATCATTCTAAAATTCCACTTCCTAATTCATAAGTCAAGAAATTTATTGTGATTTGTGATTTCTATTTCCATATAAAGTGGATTATTTAATCCGAAGGCTTGTTACTGTCCTAACATTCACCATCCCCATGGAATGAACACTTTGCTATGTTGAGACAGTAATTCTCCTATTATGACAACTGTGGGAGAGAAATTAAGAAAGTCACTGCAGCTGCAAGAAGCAGGGTAGGGATGCAGAAGATGCCAGATAGAAATGCTGTCAATTACTGGTACTGGGCTCTCATCTGAACTTCAGAGCCAATGTCTAGAACTGTTATCTCAATAACAGCCCTGGTATCTCAGGATTGTTTCAATACCCTTAATGAAAAAATTATTTGTTGCTCACCTTTCCCCCAACAAGTTTATAATCTAAATTATAGGTAAAGACACAACAGAAGGGTGTAGTAAAAAGATAAATTAAAAATGCCAGGCAACAGAGTTTACTGTAATGAGGCTAATTTTTAATGCTGGTTTTCTAGCTCCTAGCAGGCATATAACTATGAAAAGTTCTATGAAGACTGTATCAACAGAAAGAAGTGTACATTCAAACAGTTTTTTTTTATTTTTAGTTAGACATTCAAAGCTACAAGTGCCATGGAGTAAATGTTTCCTTCAAAGAAATTAAGTCTCATTAATAGTATGCACATGTACTAGCCTGGACAGGCTGTCAGCAAGGACTCTTTCCTGGATCTGGAGGGATGTACTGTTCTTTAGACTAAACTGAAGGGAACATGAACTAGATTCACAGAGGGGCTTGGTAGAGCTTAGATACTTAAATTAAAATGGCAATTCTCAATGCACCTCTAATGTTTCTGTGTTTATGCCTTGTCCAGGAAACATTCAGTGTGAAGAATCTGTTTCTGTGTTTGTTCAAGCTTAGTTCCCAGTTCGTACTGCTCCACAGCATCCTCTTCTGACTGGGCCTATCGAGGCAGTCCCACACCCCTGAATCCTGACAAGCCCAATACAATGCAAACCTGCAGAATCAAACTTTCTTGAAAAACCCCACAAGTACCAAAGGCAAAACCACAAGAAAACCAACAAACATTCCCAAGAAGCAGCCAGCAGCCTCTTCTCTTACAAAAGAAAGTTAGAGGCAATGTTGGTAATGCCCTTTTCTTACTGCAACTTACTGGTAAAAATGCCTGTAAAAATGTAGAAGGTTCAGGGTTCAACTGCTTCCCTTTCTAAAAGCATTTACTCTTCCCTGGGAGTGCATACAGCTGAGTGCATTCTGTGTTCACCAGGTATTAAGAGTTTTGCCAGCACTTTCTCCTCTTCCTATACCTTAAAAGCCATCTAGTGACCCTTGCTCGCTTTTCAAAGGGCTGGCTACATGCCTTGGTCCTGGATGGAGTTCAGTACCTCGATGAACAGCCACTAGAGGGAAGTGTAACAATTAACTAGTATTTTTCAAGTACAGGATGATTTCTAATTTTCATGCAAAAGTCTTTCTCCAATACTGCTACCTGAGTTAGACACTAACTGCTGTGCTCTGCAGCCAGCAGCTAATGTGTTTCAAATGACTGAATGACACTTCTCTATTATAGAAAAACGAAGCAATTTTTACAAATGTCTGAACAAATGATGTGTAAAATGAAAGGATAATTTGTTTTTATAGCTTTCTGCCAAGCTCCATACCACACTGCCCAACCTGCAAACAATTTATTCTGTACGAAATGTCACTAAATAATGACAAGGACTTACAGGTCAAACTGATTTACATTATATAATTTAAATGTCATTCCAGGCAGACCTGATGGCATTTTGAACAAATAATCTCATTTATTTCTGAAGCTCTAAGCTTTTTCAACGAGTTAATTACAGCTGAACTAATGGGTAAACTAAGCATTATAATACATCTCATGAGGCTTTTCTTTACCTACACTTAAGAGTTTAGAGAATTATGTAAATACTAAAGAGTAACTCATTAAAAATAAGTGTTTTACAGGAGCTGCACATCTATGACTAACTTGCACAGGCTCTAAAAGCAGTAGTAATTCTTTCTCTTATTAAGATGCTGAAGAATTACTGAGTTGGTTTTAAGGAAGCCCTACAACACTGCAATGTGGTCAACACTGCCATTAGAGGTTACATCATTAGAAATGAAAGAGCTGTTTCTATGAAATGCTCCTTGGAGTTGAACTCTGTACTTGGTTTTCTAAGCCACAAAATCTGACAAATGTCAGACCATTCCTCTATTAGCATCTGGGTGTGATGTGAATCTACACAGAAAGGGGGTTTGAGAAAAGGAGATACTGCAATGAGGTTCTCCAATATGCCACATCTGGCTTTTCTTTTTGGCTTTTTTTTTAAAGAAAGTCTTTTTATTTGCAGAATGCTGTTTTAAAATGTTACAGGTTTAGCTGCAAATGACAGGCAGTAAAGCATGTTCAGTCAAACTGTCATGGTTCTTTTTTTTCCCTCTGGTGTGGAAAGACTGAAAACTGCAAAAATGGAAAATGACAGCCACAAAGAAAGAGCAACAAGATGCATTATTGCTAGTCCCAGCCTCAATTTTATGCATGCATATTTTGTTCACATAAAGGACCACACCTACACAGCTGGTATAATAAAGCTAGTCCTTGGGCACAATCAAGTTCATACCTGAATTTTACTGACAAATTAGTCAATGACAAGGATAAGCCCAAAAGTTTAAGAACAGTGATTAAAAAAAAAAAATAGTTGTAATATTGCCTTTAAAGTCTGGAATATGTGTTGATTTCAGTGTGATTACCCTTGAAAATTAGGTGCATAAGCAAGAGAAGAGTTAAAAATTATAGCTGGCTTGAAATTAAGATATAGCCATTATCTAATTTAGTAAATTAAAGAACCACTGTTGAAACATGGGTATTCCATAGCTTTTTGGAGATTTGTGGGGTTTCCACTAATACAAAAATTTGCCTGTTTGTCCCCCACACCTGATACAAATGCAGTTGATGTGCACTATGGTCTGCCAAATCTCAGGCTCATTTAACTTTTCCACTGTTTTGGCTGTTGTCTGAATTTTCTAAGACACTTTTCTGTGATTTTTGGTATCTGTTTATGAAATGTTACACAATTCTAGACAGGTTTCCCCTTTAAAGGCAGAAGACATTGCTTCTTAAACACTTACCAGAAGTAAACAGAGTAGGGAAGTTCACGCTATTGATTTGCTCATTGTACTGATATTCTTCCCCATCTCACAAATGAGCATGTTGTTCCTGTTGTCTTAGGGAGAAAGACCAAAACTAAGAATTTTAATATACCTCCCATCTGGGAACACAGCTGTGAACTATCCCTGGGTCACTGGCAGGACCTTCTTGACTGACTTTTTTTTTTTTTTTTTTAAAAAAAAAGCTAAGAAAATGAGGTGGTGGGTAGGAAAAACCAAGAGTCTGGGATATGTAAGATCACGGTGTAAAAAGTTGCACTCTGTAGTAGATACAGTCCAGTACTATGCAGTAACTTTACTGTAAGGATAGAAACTGGTATATCTTCCTGAAAATGTTATATTCATTATAGCAAGGGGAATAGTAAAATATCCATCTGCAGACACTTCATGGTGGACAGACTAATAGTTGGCTATTATTCAGACTGTATATTTGGACAAGTTAATATGCATTTAGATCTAAGCAGATTTTTCTTGTTGTGAAGAGACTGCAAGACAGATGAGTTACTCATAATTCACTGCTACACATGACAAATTAGAGCTTCTCATACTAGGTTTTAGTAATGAATGATTAGTTCCTGACACCAACCTTGACAGATCATTAACTACATCAAAATTATCAAGTGTTAGTATAGTAAAATATTTTTCTTACAAATCAAAACTTAAGAAAATCTGTCCCATTTCAAGAATATTTCCATAAATTTTGTTGACTTTTAAAGCATAGATAATTAACTCTTCTTTGCATGAATAATATTTCCAAACACAATAAATTCTAAGAAAAAAAAAAATTCCCTCTGTAATTGTCTGTCATGATTTAAAATGAAGAGGACAAGCACTGGTTTAGCATTCTCAGCACTAAGAACACATGAAAAATGACTCTCATTGGATCCAGTCAAATCCAGCTCATGGCTAGGAATAACTTCACATGCATATTTTATGTATATATCTATATATAACTCCATGTATTGTACACAGGAGATCTGACCTATCAGACATTTACCATCTTTTAATAAAACAGTAGTGCTAAATGGAAATAGCTGGTAAATATTAGTCACCAAATAGTGTCAATTTGCCTGCAGACATTCTAAATGATGGAGAAGGAAAAAAAAAAGACCTGCTTTCAAAATAAGTCACTGAAGGCTTGTAATGCATTTTACTTCTAAATTACTCCTTCTACTTTATGGATTAAAGAAATACATAATGGAGTCTAAATATGTTGCTACAGATAGAATAGGCTCGGTGATGGGTTTCACTGGAGTTCACTGCATATGGAAACACATTACAGGGCTCCAAGGAAATACTTCAAATAATTCATTGCTAAAGGTAGTAAATTCAGATTTACTTTCAGAATGTGTTTCCTTCAGAACATGAACCTGATTTAATTTTTTTTAAACCTCTGACAATATTATAAGTTAGTCAGTCCCAAGTATATCTCTGTTTTAAAATTAAACAGAAAATTTTTAGTGGTTACTGTATGTAAACATAGAAAGTATCCCTTAAATTTACAGTCCTTCAGAAAACAGCCTGCTCTGCTCTGGTTCAGTGTCAGCCATCAATATGCTAACCTCCCAATAGCCCATTCATCCTTAACCATCTCCATGGGTCACCAGAGTTCACTGATAAGCTGTGGCCTATATAAGAACACTTTAACTAAGAACATTAGATCTACACAAATAGCATTTAACTTAAATAGAGAAAAAATCCTCTTACTTAATCCAGTTCATCAGGTCCACAGTGTCTGGGTCATAGAATTCTCTTAACTCTGCCAGTTCATCCATTATTCCTGGCCAGAACTAAAGTGAAAACAAAACACAACAAACTGAAGACAGAAGGAGCACAAATTCTGGATCTTGAAACGTATCAGTTCCTCTGAGCTGGTAACTGATCTTGTCCAGCTCATGGATAAGCTGCAAGATGTAAGCACATCTACTTTCCTTAGGAAGGCTACGTGGCTGTCACTGCAGTATGAATACATGGCTTCAGCATTTGAGATCTGCAGTTCCTGCCAGATGATAAGGAACCTAATTAGCCATGGTGGTGAGCCTGAGAACAGTGTTTCTCAGATGCACATCTCACTGGAGTTTCCCAGAAATATATTAATTAGGATCAGTTTTGTACCTTAAAATCAATGAGAAACTAACAAAGTTGACCCCAAATGACTTGTGCATTTTACCTGCTTCACAAGCAAACCATGTCAGGGCTACAGGATAAATTGGTTCTTGATAGATCAAGCTCTCAGAAAGGAACAAGACAAAGACACCTCATGTAACAGTTCACTGTCTAACAGCCAAGGCATGAAGTAATGCCTGTCACTGCAGGAGGAAAGGCCCCAGGAATTAAATTTGGAAAGGCAACTCACAACTGAGAAAACTGGTGGGAAATCTGTATCAGAGGTTGAAATCCCTGGATGTTCTGTGGACACCACTAATGGCATTTCAGAAATTTGAACTCAGAGAACCACTGAAGGTAAAAGTGAAGCTAAAAGTAAAGGTAAAATGAAAAGCCTAATACACATCCAATATGTTAATGGGGGAAAATATTTCAAAATTTACTGAAGACAATGCATAAATCAAATCTGGAGGAGATGAGTAAGGATTGAAATTGATTCTGAAAAGTTTAACCCTCCCCTAAAAAGCCATCAGAAGAAAGATTTATTTAAGGATTTCTTGTTTAAGCTAGTGAATATTCAAGGACAAAAGGAGCAATTAAGAGAGACAATGACAATGCTAATGTCTACTAGAGAGGATGTCATGGTGAAACCTATTCCAAACCTGCCTGCTGTCAATAATAAGGTTTGTGAGTTTGTGTAAAAAAGTGTAAGAAAATCTGCCTGATAATCTAAAAAGCCATAAATCAACCAATTTAGATAATATTCAGGCAAGAGTTCTGAAGGAATTTAAATGTGATGCTGCTGAGCTACTTAGCAAAAATATGCATTCCTTCACTAAAACTGTAATTATGTGGGAGGACTGGGGAGCAGGAGATATAATTGGGCCAGTGAAGATACTTATTAGTCTAACTGTTTACTTGATACAATTGTAAAAGTAATACTGGCTGTTAGATTGAAGACAGCTACAAGACAGTCATGAAGGTATCACAACCTCACAGCTTTGGGAAGTGCAGCAGTACTGTAAGAGGTATTTTTGCTCCTCAGATCTCTTGAAAGATTAGTAAATTAAACAGTTGTGAATTCAGATTGTAGTCTCATAATTAATCAAATTTTTTTCTCTTCATTGCTAAACAATAGCTATACATTTCGAGAGCTTGGAGTCTTTCAGGCTGGAGACAGAAGCAAACAGGCTCTGGTTTGCTTCTGGATCAGGCTGCAAAGCTGTCCTGCAATCTGCTGAGAATCTAATGAGACTGCAATCTACTGAATGCTGAGCCTATTATAGGGCATTAACTAATCTATATATAGGTTTTTCAAGTCACAACATCATACTACTGCAACTTTTGAGTGAGTACAAGCAGATTTCGCTGGAGGAAAATTTTAGTAGTGGGGCTTACTATTACTGAATTTAAAAAGAGAATTCTGAGGTAGCAAGACAAGGACTTTATTCTGGACTGTAAAAATATCAAGGACTACTAATTTTTGAAATGCTTAAAAAACCCATTTGTGTAAGAAAAAAAAAATGAGGTGTTACTGCTGAGTTCCACTGAAAAAAAAGAGAAGTCAACAAAACAGAAAGCTGCCATACTGTAACCTGATATTGGGGTATTTTTCCTATGGAATGTACTCATTGAAAAGTATCACCAAGACCTAGAATCTCCAAAAATAAACATAAGAAACCCTGAACTCGATGACAAGACCATAGAAAGAAACTGCATTAGCAGGAGATTTAGTACTAAAGCTTTTGTTTGTTCCTCTATTCCTTGGTGGACCTAAGACAGTTTTTAACTTTCTAACTGTAAAAGTAAATCTTTTGTGAGTGAAAATACTATCCCAACTTTCTACACTGTAGAAAGATTTCAGCTTTCTTTTTCACATTTGTTATCCCTCTGCCTCGTGATCATGGATTAATTCCAGTATAACAATGCTTAAGTTTCTTACTGAATGGCTGGTGTGCTTTGGGTTTTCAATGTACTTTGATTTATGAATATTTGCTATCCCCAGATGTATACATATATTGAGGATATACACCTGACAATCTTTAACTCAATGCCCAGGATAAGAACCCAGAGAGTTTTAAAAGCTTGCAGCTTTTCCCCACAAACAACCTTTTTCATTCTAGCTAGGAAGTCCAGAGTTAGATAATTGTACTATCCACAAACTTGGAGGTGCTGAATACTCCACTGATGATTCTGGGAGTTCAATATTCCTCAAATACAAGGGCATCTATTTTGAATTCAGAACTTAGAAGCATTAATTCTTTGGCCTCTGAGTCGAAGTGAAAAGCAAGTACTACTACACTAATTATGGTTACTGTTGTATACTTACACTATTTATACTATAGTTACACTATTTATAGTTACTGTTGGCCTAAAAATGGAAATTAACAATCTCTTTAGTGAAACAAGTTTAGATGTTATGAACAGAAATAAACATGACATTTTCTTTTGTCATTTCTTGTTCAGACTGCCACGCTTACAAACTAAGTTTAAAGGATAAATATATAGAGTACATACAGGGAACTCTTCAGTACAGCCAAAGACTGCTCAGATCATTGGTATATGTTGCACTATGTGCTGCAATAAATGTGTATGTTTGGAGCAAAAAGACTTGGCCATGATGAAGATAAAAAAGTAGTTAGAGAAAATTATATGAATGATAGTTTAGTAGCAAAACACAAATCAAGATGATCTGGCAAAACCAGGAACTACACACTTGCTGAAGCTCAGGAACTAATTTTAAGTACTAACAAATTATTTAGGAATGACTGACATATAAACACAAATTGATGGGTGTTATTCTGTTGAGAAGTTAAATGCAGTGGACATAGATACAGCTGAAATCTGTCTATAAAGAGCATGAGGTGAAACAAGTAATATTTACTACTCCATTATACAGATGTGTTACCTGCAGCACAGCTAAAGTATGCATGGAAACACTTGAGGATTTTCACTTTATCTAAAAGATGTTTGTGTTATACTAATGAAGAAAACTTGTGTAAATAAAAATACACATGATTTGAAAGTCTCAAAACATACTGTACTTGAAATTTAAAAGATAGCTAGCATTGTAGCTGCAGCTGTACCTCAATAAATTCTTATTCAAAAGATGTGGGACTGTAGCAACTACATGTCTCAAAAGAGGCTTTCATTAGGTTTATTCAGGATTAGGTTAATAATCCCATAAAACTCCTTTTTGAGGAATGGCACTAACAGATATCAGTTCTTCTGATGAATGTAGCCTTAACAGATAATGAAATACAAAACTGCCCTGTACTAGTTCAAGAAAACTTGCCCTGACCACTAGTTATTTTTGCAGTAACTGTGCAAGCTGCTCACACACGATCTGAGCAGTCACAGTGTGTAAACAGGCAACTTCTTACCTGGAAAGGAGAAAGATAAAAGCTTCTGGTATCAAAATCTACTTGCACTGTTGGTTTCTTTCAAAAGGTTTTAGAGAAAGAATACATAAACACATCCTCACAATGGATGCTTTCTGGATCTCTCTCTGCAAGAACTGTTACTTGACCATCACCAGGGAATCTGGTGATGGGCTTTGTCAAAAGGTTATCTTTGTCAAGGGGATATCTTTGTGTGCATGAGACACATGCACACAAAGATATCCTCTCCTCTGGTAGCTCATCTACTAGAACTGACACAACAAAAAGAGATGTTGTGTGTTTCTTTATTCCCACTGAGCACTTTGAAAAATGGTGGTTTTAATGTCAATGCCAAAATATTTCCTGAATCTAGAAGGAACACAGAAATGAGGCTTTTTGGACAGACAGAGCACAACTAATGACTGAGCTAAAGCCCATAAAAATCATTGACTTCTGTTGACTTCAGAATTGAATCTGACAGGATTTAGGAACTTCACATTTGCTCATGAAGAGTGGGAGGCAAATTATTCCTAGTTGATCTGTCAGGTTAGACTATCTATTAGAATGCCATGCTTTTGGCATCACCCATGTCAGAAGGAATGGCATTATTGCTATCATTTTCAGGGATGATGAAAATGGTAAATGACTCCCCTAACCAGCATACCAACGGAAAAGTAAGTCCTAAAAGGTCCTCCAGCAGAATAATCAGAAAAGTTAAGTGGAATACATCACTAAGACTTTACTAAACAAACTGTTGGGAGTATTTTGTTGACATCTCCCTGTTTTAAGTTGGGGGGAAGACTTCCAGAGTCAATTTTATTAGCAGCTTTCTTAACTATTATGATTTACTATTACCTTTTTAATTTTAATAATAAAATTTGTCTAGAGTTTCTTTGATGGTAATTAACAGAAGTAGTCTCACCTCATGCTAGGTACTGCAGAAATAACCTCTCCATCAAAGTAGCAGCTGAATTTTTTGTCTTTGTAAATACAGATTAAAAGAATGATATACTCATTAAATTACTGTTCTAAATCTCTCTGCAATGGCAGACTTGACAGATTAATAATCTTGTACATGTTATTATTTTAAATATATTTTATGTATTTACATTTAAACGTTTGACCATAACAATAATTTGTTTCTGGGACACACTGGAGATAACATAAGTACTTGACTAGTTTAACAAATCTCTATTTTAAAACATAATGAGATGAGGCACAGCAGTACAGAATGTCACGATTATTTCTTCTCCTACAATGAATCATTACACAATGTAACAATCTGCATCTTATCTGCAACTTAGTTAAACCCAAAATACACAACTTGTATTTCTATAAAATTATGCAGGTAAATTACAGCTGGTAACTTACACAAGCAATGAAACATTTCTATCTATGGCAAATTACTTTGGATCAAATGAGCCCAACTAATACTTTACATACAATTTTGTATTCATACAATTTTGTATTCATACAGGTACTTGCACTTTACACAGCCTATCCCATTTTTTAAAAAATTCAGCTGATTTAAAATCTTGCATGCAATTATTTATGAAACAACATCCTTTTATGAGAAAAAATTCCATGCAACTAAACGATGCCAAAACACTGAGAAAAAAAAGTTTCTTACCTTATATGAAATGTATAGTAATGTAATTATTGGTATAGAATACTTAATCACATGTGTCTACAAGAAATAAAAAAGAAAGGTTATTCTGATGATGCATTTATTTGGATAGACTAAAATTTTACTGTATTGACACATCACGTGGTGGAATTTAAACATACTGAATTTTAAGACACTACTCTGATCTTGTTTTAAAGTAAAACTCTTATTGCAGATCCAGCATAAATGATGGATTTATATCCATATACTTAAACCTGTGTTTCACAAAGTGAAAACACTGCATCATTCTGTATAATTGACTGCAAAGGTCTTCTCAGACTGCTAATGATTTCATAATGTGGTGACTAAGACTTTTTAAGTAAAATTGCAGGTGTTTTTCATAGCCACATCTATGTTGCCATCTAGTGTATTCAAATGGAACTGTTTAAAATATCTACCACTACAAAATACATTTTACTTCTTATATTTATACAAATGTTCTTCAAAGATACCCGGTTGAAGAGGACCACAAACAACATTCATTTCAGATGTCTTATAATTCTGAGGCTTGGCTTAGATTTGGAGCAAAACCAAACTATGTGCAACACACTAAATAGAGTGCTAACCCTCTGGGATGTGTAGAGGTGAATGCACTTCAGGGTAAGCTTCCATACTTCCGTACTGCACAGTCCAAAAGATGCAAATACACACATGTGAGATGTCCAGAGGTACTTCATTCTGGAAGAACAGAGACAAGTTTTTGCTGATCATCTGGAACTCTGCTAAGATGTGTTGATGGCAGCTGTTATGTCTGGGAAATTCTAAATACAGTTTCTTGGGACTTTCAGGACTCTCAAATAACCAAGTAAAAGACTGACTTTGTACTTTGCTATGTGCTCTTGAGAACACCTACATTCCCAATCTTCCAAACATTATTTTTGGTAGGATCTTGGGAAATGACTCAGTCTACGAGCAGAAATGCACCAGAGAAAGAAGGTTCGTGATCCTCTAATTTTGTAGTCAGCATATTTTACACTCATAAAATTATTCTCAATTGTCTAAAAAAGTCTTTAGTAGAATTAAAAAAAAATATAATACCTCATTGTGCTTAATGCCAGACATCCAAAAAGGACTGTGTGAATTAAGTTGTAAGCAGCATCAGGCTTCAGTGTTACTGTGCATTCTTCTGTTTCTTCCATGCACTGGACTTGATCTGAATCACTAATTAAACAGAATAAAAAGTGTTACATTCAGTTCTATAACATATTTCATATAGCTGTCTGTATTTTAAAAAACACTTAATCCTTCTGATGCTAAAGAGCAATGCTACTGCAATCCATAGTCTTCTATTGTATCTATGATACAATTAAGCCTGACAGCACCAGCTTGAAGCAGCATCAAGAATTTATTTTTGTGTCTGTCTTTCTGGAAATGCAGTGGGTTTAAATGAGCTGTTTTAGAATGAGAGAAAATCGTTTACAGAAAGGCATGCCTTGTTTATTGCTGTAAGTAGCTACTCCCATAGGGCTCTCAGGCTTTTGATGAGAGTGAAGAACTTAACTCTTGTTTTGTGGGGCTCTGGTGGTGTATCTGGAGGCTACTAAAGCTGCAGAATGGAAGTAAGCTTACAGAACAGATCTGCTGAAAGGACTGGTTATTGCTTGATGTGGCTAGTGTTGTGAATGTATGAGGGATGATCAAAAAAAGAAGCTGCTTAAATGTGTGGAATTTTTTACCTGGTTTTGTGTGGGGCATAACTGAGATAACTGGGTAGTGTTTAAAATTAGGCTAATGTTTGAGGTCACGGATTGCTGGAGTCTCTGTTTTTCAACTGGACTGATGCAGTAAGTAAGGCTGGCTGAATAATACCAAACTGCCTTACAGATGACTGACTTCTCAGTTATGGTAACATAGTTTCAGGATGTCTTAGATCCTCTTAGATCTTTCTCACCATCTTTTTTCTGTTTTCTGTAAAATCTACATTCAGTAGCGTTAGTTACCTCACACACCTTGAATTTTTGCTTACTCAAGTTTTATATCATCCCTTCTAACTTTTGCCCAAGTAGTACATGTAAAAATGAGAGGTCTATAGTGAACCACTTACTTTTACTCCTGCTTCTTGATACAGACCACAAGCAGCTCAGCACAGACTATCCCTGGTTCATTTCAGGGCAGTTTGAAGATACCACCAGGGAAATCTTTGATTGGAAGTGTTTTGCACAGGGAAAATGCGACTGATTTAAAGAAACTAATATTGCTCTTTATAAAGTCACCCTTCCCCTTCTTCTCCCTCCTCCCAAAAAGAACCCAACCAAATAGTCCTACATACACTGCAGAACTTCCAACAGCAAACAAAAGAACTTGAAAGAATCTAGGGAAGAATGTTTCTTTCTTTGGTCTTATTACATCCTGTATATTTTTAGATTTAAAAAGAAGTTAATGATTTTGCCTTATCTCTCTAGTCTATGTCCTACTGTTCCCACAGCAGCTGTGGAAAGTAATGCTGTGTGCTGCTGTGTTCAACTGTCAGTTCCTGAGCCAGTTGAAGAAAAGCAAACTGATGAAAATGTGAATTATTATTAAAACATATTTTACCTGAGGTTCCGAAAGGCAACAATAAGAGCTGCTACTGTCATAAGGAAGAGAACAAAAATGTAGACGTAAAGAAGTAACGTATCCGAGAGCCTGGAGAAAGTATTCAATGGCAGCAACCCAAAAGCTTCTTCACAAAGATACAGGTTAGCATCAAAATCTCTAAAGAGAAAAGAATAATCCTTGTTATCACATATCTTGTAAGTTGATGTTACAAAGGACCAAAGTCTCCTTTTTCCCTAAGCAATCAGAAAGGCACAGTTGTGCAGATTGTTATGAAGGAAAATGTATGACACCGGCATGAAGTAAGAAAGCCATGATTTTAAATGAGCAACAACCTGCAAGCTTCACTTGATGAAATTGGACAGAAAGTAAAATTGCAGCTACATTATACCTTGTTGCTCCAAATCCAAATTTCGCTTTCAGGAATTTGAATATATGTTCATCTGACTCAAGATTAAGAATTTTCTACAAAGGAGGAAGAAGAAAGGAAATTATATTTAAAGTAGTAAAAAAGTGAAGCTTCAGAGAGTAAACAGATCTTTTCATCACGTAAATGAAGCTGAAGTGAGACAGCCTTTGGCTCTCGGCTGGGGCAAACCCACGGCACTGAGCTAGTGTGGGTTTGCAATCAAATATGCATTCAGTTTTAATTACAGTCCTGTGGTCCAAAGAGCAAGTTACTTTTTGGAATATCTATTAAGGTTTGCTTCTTGCTTACAGATAAAAATTACCCACAGCAAGCTGGTTTTAGCCTTATTTTTTTATTTCAGTGATTTATATATTTCTTGAATTAGTACATTTAATTTCCAGATGTAATAAATCGTAATCTGTTAATATAAATCTCTTGAAGAGACTAAAACACAAAAGCAGAAATTGTTACTGTCACTAATGTCTGCAGATATCTCTGTGCACAAGAAGCAAATAAAAGTATGGTATGGTCTACAACATTTTTATAAAAATATATTAATCTCTAATCGCATTAATTAAAATTTAAAAAAAACTCTGCAAATGCTCAGCAGTATCAGTGTAAATTTGCATATAAAATTAAAGGTGAGTTTCAAGTTATGAATACATAGAACAGGCCTTTATGAAGTTTTAAGAATGTTTTAAAATCTATGTACCAAAAAGATCTTTCATTTCTAAAATTCAGTCTCTGAAACACAAAGACAGCTCATTGTACTTTTCATTTAATTATATTATTGTAGATGATTAACAAGTGCCTTTTAACATAACACATTTTGTAAATTTCTGTATTAAAAAATATCTGCTTACCTTGATGAATTTATTTATGAGGAGAGTGCAGCACAAAACTAACAGTACATGGAGGATAAGTTTCCCAAGCCTATTAAGCAAGCCACCCTTCTTTAGGTTTTTCTGGAAAGAAGAAAACATTAACATTGCAGTACTTTGTATAAATTTGGAATGATAAATTAGTGTTTCAGTAGACTTGTATGTATTTGGAACAAAAGCAACACAGAATATTTTAAATAGCTTATCTGCCAGGCCCTGTCAGGATCATTTGCATTGGGTTAATGTAAGCAAAACAGTATACATAACCAAGTATCCAGAACAAAAATACTCTTCTTTCACAAAACTGAAGGTACAGTATCAGAAAAACTCCCCAGTGCATTGATGTGACATTGATTATAAAAGGTCTTGAGTGAGAGACAGCAAGAATGGCCCTCTAAGTTCAGAACAGGCCTGTAAATGCAGGGAAAAAATATTTCCTAATCTATGAAAGAAACAATAGATTTCAGTAAACTCAATGCAGCACACGCCTACGCCTCACAGAATATTTTGTTGGAGGAAGATACATAAATACAAGACAAATCCTGCAGAAACAGGTGTAAAATCCATTTAATGCAATTTTTCAGGATCCAAAACTGCATCTTGCACAATCACAAATGTTAACAGCAATCACACAGTTATGGTGTCTGATGTGCTTGGCTCTGCTGTAGGTAGTGTAATCGAATCCATTATTCGATCGTGGAACTGTCATAGAATCACAGAATGGCCAGAGTTGGAAGGGACTCCCAGAGGTCATCCAGTCCAACCCCCCTGCAAGAAGCAGGGACATCCCCAACTAGATCAGGTTGCTCAGGGCCTCATCCAACCTGGCCTTGAACGTCTCCAGGGATGGGGCATCCACCACCTCTCTGGGCAACCTGTTATGTTCCTTTTGCTATAGTAATTACTATTAAAATAGTATTTTAAAGTTAAAATGCACAGAAGTTACTCCTTTATCTACATCCCACTCTTTATTTAGTACTTTAGTATTGAACCAACCTGGATTGTTCTTGCTATCAAGACAGAAGCATTAAAACTTATGAGTAGTGATCCAAGAATCATGGAATTAAAGAACTGTAGCACACAGACTAGCAGTAATGCAGAAATCTGAATGATATACAGCCACATAACCTGTAAGAATAATGAGACTTTTATGCCTACAGAACTTAAGTCATAAGTGCTTTTCTTAGAATGTTTTGTAATTTATTTCAAGATTTTTTTTTTTAAATATAAAATGTATCATCTTGCACTAAAGTCATTACGTTTACAGCCATTATTATCTCCTCTATTTATATCCTGAAATAGTTAGGTGAATGTTTTATACCTATTTTATACCTAGGGAAGCCTGAAGCTATGATAAAGCAGATAAATAATAATAAATAGTGAGGAAAATATTAATTACTTAATAAAGTTGTTTTGTACTTTCTTTAGTCAAAGAAGTGTTTCTGTAGCATACATGTAGTGTACATCTCTAGTGTATTTGTGACTGAAGAGTGGTTCAGTGTGGTTCTACACTTGCAGATCACTGATTTTAGCACAGTCCTTTTTGAGCTATGCTAAATGATTACAAATGTTAAACAAAGCAAACACTAAAACCCAGCTCATGTTCTGATACAGTGGTAGCAAAATGTACATGTCACCTGTAGATCCTGAGTTTAATCCTGTATTATAGCAGAGTTCTGTAAGTATCAAATGGCTCAACAAACTCCAACAGCTTTAAGTAGCACTTTTTGGAAATTAGTATGTAATAAAAGTGGTGTGGGTAAGTCCATTTCAGTATAATTCAGGATGAAGTTGGTAATTTGCCAACTTTAAGGTAGCTGATTAGTCACACTTATTGCTAACTTCAGCGTACATTTGCAGATATAGCTAAGAGTTTAGGAACTGTTAAATAAACCACATTTCTGATATATAGCCACCATACTAATTTTCAGCTAAATTTCATACTGCCACTAATATTAAAGTCTGCTTCAAATTTAAAATGAAACATGAATTACTCTTCAACTTCTGTAAACTTCCCTAAAGTCAGAACCGTTTTCAACTAGTGTAAACTTGTCCAAAGGCTAAAATAATCTCTGTAGAATTTGAGTGACACAAAACTCAAAGACAATGTTTTAATCTTCTATAGTATATTTCAAACTTTATAACTTTCAAACAAGGATGCACAATACTTGAGGCAAAATTAATGCATTGTTATGACTTCATCTTATGTGAAATTTTCTTGAGCTACTTTTCTCCTGGCCAATTCTAGAGGACATACTTAAACTGTGGTATTAGATTAACTGTTACAATGCTGTTTAAAAGCAATCCCTTAATACTGCCAAAATCTAGATGTGTCTAAACAAAACTAGAAAAAAATTAAACAACAGAAGTGAAATATGTAAAGTGAAATAAAATCAGCTGGAAAAAAACATCAGAGATGGTGCTGTTACCCATTTTTTACACTTGCAGTATATATGCTGTGATGACTTTAAAGCACAAAGCAGCACACTGTATAATCTGTATTACTTTGGGCATCTAGGCCACTGGCTAATAAAATACCAACAAAACTGTTAGCTCTATCATAAAAGGAAAAAAAAATAAATTGGTTATTTCCAAACATAATCTTACCTTTGCTGTGGGAAGCATGTTAAAGCAGTCCAGTATGAACAATGCCAATGCTTGTATCAGCATCATAAATTGATTAAATTGCCAAGTCAGGCTAAAAAGAAATGTTGCTATGAATACAGCCATTAGTGTCAATCTCTAGAAGGAGGGAACAAAGTATTTTTTTTTAACTTTACAATTTCCTTCATTAGAAAACAAAACAATAAACCCGACCTGCTTTCCTCAACAAACACACTTTAATTTGGTTTTATTTTAAATCCTTCTAAGAAACATTAATATCAGTTTTGTAACTGCAATAACTGCTTGGAGGATAACAGTTTTAGAGTTGAGGTCCTTGTACCTATCCCTCTATTTAACCACTGTAATACCACTTGAAAGAAAATGGTAATATCTCAAATAGTTTCACCCCATTCATTAACATGTAATACCTGTTCCACTAGGCTATAAATAGCAGTTACTTGATCAAATTGAGGAATGGTACTTTAAGAACTGTTTGTCAAAGAAACATTATCACAAATTTGCTTTTGTTCTTGCAGATCAGAACAACCTCTTAAATTTGTAAAATAAATGAACTCAAAAGAACATCTTTAATCCTTGGGCTTTACAAGCTTTTCTCCTCAATTTGTGTTAGTCTATTTTATTTAATACATCATACTGTTGTCTTCTACTCTTTTAAAGCTTATCTTTTTTTTAGTGCTGAGCATATATGTTCCTTTGTGTTTCAACTACACATAAGTTAGGCTCATCTGATTGTTTTCAGTGCTTTAAGTGATGCACGTGGTTACATCCACTGCTATAAAATGCTCATTGAGTATCTTGTCCTAAGTTTTACAGACAGTTTTCTGATACTAATTTTACTGTGTCATACTTGTTAGAAATACTCACTTCTTGAACAGGCTGTAAATGAGTTCTGAGTAGGTATGTGATGGCTGCTATCTGAACAGCAAAGAATGGTAGTGCCCAGTTCTCTCTTAAAGGGATAGTGAATTCTACTCTTGTTGTATCTATTCTGTACAAAAAAAAAAGTTTCATAGTTTAAAAACCAATAAACCACTAGTTTAGTGTCAGAGAGGTTGCAATGACAGGCATGTTTGTGACATTTCAACTATTTTTTGATAAAAATGGAGGGTCTACACTCTAGTTCTTTCAACATGTCTGGCTCTGGAAAAAACCCACATTATAAAGGTTATTCAAATCATCCATTGTTTTTGTACCTCTGATGTTCTACTTTAGCTTCATTTCCTATTAAAAAGTTATGCTATGGAATAAACCTTCCTTACAAAGCACAGCTAGGGTCTCCTGGTTCCAGCTAGGGTACAGTTCTTTTTTGTTCTGGCAGCCAGTGGAATGCCTTGTTTGGGAGTCAGGATGAGAGCAGCACTGGTAACACCCCGATGTTTCTTGTTGTTGTCAAGCAGTCAAGGACTTCATAGCAAGAAGGTGGGGGATACCCAGGAAGCTGGGAGTGGGCACAGCCAGGACAGGTGATCCGATCTGGCCAAAGAGAGGATTCTGTGCCAATGATGTCATGCTCAGTATAAAGGGTGATCAGTGGGGGAGGAGGGCACAGCATCAGGCGATTCGGTTCTGGGAGAGCTCTGAACTGAGGCACTGAGAAGATTCCCTGTGGCCTGTGGAGTGTATCATGGTGAAACGGGTGTCCCCTCACAGCCCATGTAGGATGAAGAGACCCCACTTGTAGCCCATGGAGAGGCACCTGGGCCAGGCAGGAGACCACCATGGAGAAGAGTTGCGGAGGAATAACGGGTCATCACTTCAGATCAATGTGATCAATTGATGCCAACTTTATTTCACTCCA